>PVIR01027625.1:0-22728 GCA_004026965.1 Petromus typicus | reverse complement strand
GTGCCATTCTTTTCCTTTTTACCAACAAATAATATTCTGCTGTTTTAGCTGTACCACATTTTGTCTATCTGTTCACTGGCCGGTAGACATTTGAGTAGTTTCTACCTTCTGGCCACTGTTACTAATGCTGCTATGAGCATTCACATGTAAATCTTTATGTGGACTTGTTTTCATTTCTCTTGTGTGGATACCTAGGAGCAGAATTGCTGGGTCATATTGATAAATTTATAGGGAACTCTTTTCTATGTTAGCTGTACTTATTATTTATGTTCTTAACCAGCAAGGTAATGAGGGTTTCACTTTCTCCACATCTTCAATGTCTTTGTCACTTTTAAAATCA
Organism: Petromus typicus; assembly: GCA_004026965.1. Classification (NCBI taxonomy): domain Eukaryota; kingdom Metazoa; phylum Chordata; class Mammalia; order Rodentia; family Petromuridae; genus Petromus; species Petromus typicus. The sequence continues at coordinate 22,388 of PVIR01027625.1, read as the reverse complement.
CATCTGTATTCATCACTTTCCTGTCACTTAAACCCAATTTAGAGGGGGAGAGGTTTATTTTGGCTCATGGTTTTTGGCGGGTTCGTGCATGGTTGGCTAGTTCCAAGCAGAAATGGCATGCCAGAAGGGCAGGTGGAGGAAAGCAGCTAAATCCCTAGCAGCCATGAGGCAGAAAGACAGAAGAGGAGCCAGGGACAAAACCACACCCTTTCAGCGTCATACCCCAGTGACCCACCTCCATCCAGGCCCCACTTCCTGACAAACTGAGGAATACAGTGTTCTTATGATCCTATCACTTTCAGAAAGTTCTACCTCTGAATACATGAGACTTTGGGGGACACTAGATCTAAACCATATCAATATTCATTGTTTATGTAGAGATAGTGATATATGTAGAGATTGTGATATTTTATATAATTTTTCAAAATGTATAGAATAAATCAAAACTATTTTAAGCATATAATTACAAACATTGAAAAGTCAGATTGTTCTACAATGAATTACAAAGTTTTAAATTTAAAAATAAAATTAAGTTAGTCAAATATTTTTCATACATTTTTGAAATGAAGAAACCTAAATTTTCCAGCTGCTGGATAATTTTTTGGTTAGTATAAAAGCAAAGGATATAACATAGTTCTGAATAATTTCTTTTGACTATTTTCCTTTTTCAGTGCTAATTTGATAAAGAGTTTTTAAAGAAAACATTGTTTATTTGGTGATAGAGGGAAAGGGCAGATAGTATGTTTTTGTCTTTTTTTGATAATAAACTATAGTTTTTATTTCAAAGGCAGCATTTAGGTTCAGTTTCATCTTCTAGCTTCATTATTTCACCAACAAAAGATGAAGATTCTCATATATTTCCCCATATTCATGTTCAGAGTTTAGATACTCAGAAAGTCTTTGAACTGAATGCAAATTATTTATTGTAATTTGTTTGCTTTGTGAATTGTCATTTTCCTCATACCCTTACAGATTTTAAAAGTACCAACATACAATTTCTAAATAAGTGTACCTTTATTAAATTTGCAGTGTTGATGCATACATACTCACTTAATATATCTCAGGTCAAGGGATTCAGATTTTAAAATAATGATAGTAAGATAAATGACAATAATTATAATTTTCATAAAAATAACATGATTTGTTAGAATACTATAAACCTAAATGATAATCATTAATTCACACGAATTCCAACATAAGATAGAATGCCATCATGTTTTTTCTTTGTCCCTGACCTTAAGTGTCCTTTTCTATGGTACTACCTTCTCTAGGCACAAATGTACCTTTTCTAGTATTAAAGAGTAGTATTTGAAAGAAGTTCTAAGAAATTCTGAAAAAATGATATGAAATAAAAGGAAACATCATGATAATGTTTAACAGTGCTTAGCAGACATTTGTCAGAATTATTCTGTATATATGTGCAGTGCAGAAATATAAGATAGATACAGGGGGAGGACAAGCAACTGCTTTCTAAAGTCCTCCTTACTGAGACTTTTTCCCCTATTGGAAGGAGGATTTTAGACTTTTCTTTAGCAATGTAAGGGAAAAAATACTTGCAAAATATAGAGCTTTTAAAGAGTGAAGTAATTTGACTAAGATGTGATCAGTTGGAACAAGGGAATTTTAGCTTCTTGGTCTCTTCCTCCCAATTTGGATGGCTCAAAAGTGCTTGGAGTTTATGATACATATAGTGAACCCATGGCACATGTTATTTTTTCTTTTAAGAAAAGAATACGTTGATGTATGAGTTATTTTTTCTAAATAAAAGCCTCAGTATTCAGGTTGAATTGCAGTGTTGGCATTTTGTGATAAATAAGTGGAGTTTATGCTGCAAATTTGGGCACTCATCTCTGAAAGGTTCACCATCACTGATATAATAATTTCCAATCTTAGCATTTTTGATAACTGGTAATTTTGTTAACCAGCAATGCATATAAGTTTCAGCTTTTAAAGAGTAATAAATACTTATATTCTTTTTGTTTAACAGGAAAAAACAATTCCTGTGTTGTGTTCTACATCTACAACTTCTCTGAGAACACTGGCAAGAATTTCACATGATAGAACTATCAGTCCTGCACCATGTAAAATTGTGATGTCCACAGGTAAGTTAGATTTTCCAAAGAGCTGTTAAATTACCTGTCATTTTTACTGTATTATTTTTAGTGTCTTTGAAGTCCTGGAGTTAAAAAAAAATGATAGCAGTTAACATTCCTTTAGCATTTTTCAGGTAACTTTGTAATGTTTATTGTTAAATTTGATGTTAAAGAATCTGTTTAAAGATGTCATCTGAAAATTAAGTATCCTTACAGCATTTAGTCCATTTAAATAAGATTTATAACATTTCTATTAGTGTCAAATCTCTTTATTTCCCTTTATCTCCAGATTTTATTTTGTCTTTTTGAATTGCATGTGTTTTCAAGCTACCTCAAACTTTTTTTTAATGCTTTTTGAAAATACTTTTTCTCAGCAATCCTTCCTTATCAAGGAAAACGGTAACTGTAAATTATTTACCAGTATATGAAGAGTTTAAACCAACATAGACCCAAGCAAATCAATCTCTTATTTATTATCTCTGCACATTTGCTTATTCCTGTTTTAAAAAGCATATTATGTTGTTTCCTTATTTAGATCTTTACTTATGTCCTTTATACTATTCCAACAATTTACTTTCCTGACTGAAATAAAATTTTTACTTAGTTTTTTAAAATAGAAATCACTTAACATTATTATTATCATATACTGAATCTTTTAGTTTATCATTTCTGATTTTTAGTCTGTCAGCAAGAGTGACTAACCAAGTGGATACAGATTGACCACCTATATTCGAAAAATCTGAAATCTGAAATGCTCCAAAATTCAAAACTTTTTGAGTACTGACACAGTACCACAAGTGAAAAATAACTGACTTCATATATTGGATCATATTTTGCAATAAAAACAGAGGTGTACTAATACATGAAAATGTACATTATAAACTAATGGATTAAGTAAATACTTGCGATTTAGGAGAGCAATAGTTTTACTAATGATGTACCTTTGTGTTTTTTTAGTTATATTGACTCAAAAATTACTGAAACTTGAGCTTCATGTGATTATGAATTAATCATACTTCTCTATCTTGTGCCATATTATACTAGGAGTTTATTTTAAAATTTTCCTCAACAGAATTGTCATACTAGAAGAAAAATGTTTTTATTTTCTTAAGATTAATGAAGTTAGATTTTCTACATTATTAGAAATTACATTGACATATACCTTAAATTATTTGTTTACTTCAGAAAATATAACTGAGATTCAGTGTTAGTGACCTAAAGGAAATTCAGTCCAAAAGGTGCATATCAAAATGACCCATTTTGAAGGAAATTCTTATACTCTGTGTACAATTAACAGAGAATTCATCTATCTTTATGCCATTTTATGTAATATGGGAATGTACAAAGAATTTTTTTGTGATACTCCTTAAACTTGTATAGTTTTTAATATCATTTTGGGCAATATTCTAAAATAATGAATAAATATTTTTATTATTTCTTTATATGTATAACTTTGTAGGTGTATCTTTATACACATAGATTTACCTACATAGATAGCAGAAGTGACCATTGATACTAACCACATTTAGATTCCTTTTAAGTGAAGTGACTTTTTTGATATAATATTTATAGTGTTTGCAAAAATCTGTTTTTAATCAATCTTGTTATATCTGTATATGTATTTTCCCTCCAGTCTGTGTTTATATAAACAAGCTTGGAGACCCTGGCCCTTACTTGGACCCACAGAAGATTCAGCAGCTGCCTAGTCACTTTGGCCCAGGTCCTGTAAATGTGGTACTTCAGAAGACTGTGCAAGCCTGTGTGGATTGTGCCTTTGAGGCAAAGACTGTTTTTGGATTTCTTAAGTCAGATAATCGTGGAGGCGAAGTGATAACTGGTATACTAATATAATCTTTTATTCAACTTTTCCAAATTTAATTTTAAGTTAAGCTGCTAGGATAAGATACAGGCTATTCATACATAATATCTGCATTCCACTAATTATGCTGTAATTTTTGGCTGATAGAATATGTATCATAGTTAAATATTTATAGATTTTTAACTCTGGAAAGTTTACTTTCAAAATAGACAAATGATATCAGTAATATTGTACAGGTTTTTTTGTTTACATACTATGTTAAGCTGAACATAGACAACATCTTGGTTATTAGTATGTTTTAATTTATATAGAAAACAGGCCGATCTATAAGAACCTTTAAAAAATGTGAGTCAAAAACTCATTAAGAGAAAAGATACAGTGGGTGGTTTCCATACTTGTGTGATTGGATACCACATTTTTGCTCATGGAACATTTGGAATAGAAAGGAATATTGTTGTAGGTCAATAGGGTTTCTGTTGTTTTTTATTTACTTTATAAATATTTTAAAATGAGAATGTTTTTGCCAGTATATGCTATTGAGTGACAACTTTTATAATTTTAGTCCTTATGAATTACAGAAAAACAAATTCAACTTGCCATATGTTATCTAAATTGATGAAAGTTTTTGTTTGCATTGTATTTCGTATTTCTTTGTTGGGTAATTGATGTCTCTTTCCCCCTAAATAGCTTCTTTTGATGGGGAAACTCATTCCATCCAGCTGCCTCCAGTGAATAGTGCATCCTTTGCTCTTCGCTTTCTTGAGATTTTGTGCCATAATATGCAGTGTGATAACTTTCTGAGTAGCCAGCCTTTCAGCCCTTACAGGGGTAACACTCAGAGCTCTATAGAGCATGATAAAAATGTATCAGGTAAGAGAAAATGTAAATTTTTATACTATACTTACATTTATTTTGTACTTGAGAATGTTGTATAATTCAGTTTTCCCGTCTTCCTCAAAATAAATGTTTTAGCAACAGAAAACTAATTAGAAATATATAATATATAATTTTTATTTATTTAAAGTGGGCAGACAGGCTGAACATCATGAGACCCTCCTGTAATTCTAGCTTTCTAGGAATCTTGAGGCAGGACAATCACAAATTTTAGCTCAGTCTGAACAACTTAGTGATTAGCAAGCTTGTGTCTCAAAAAAAAAAAGGTTAAAAGATGAAAGCAGGGCTGAAGATACAGCTTAGCGTGAAGGCCCAGGATTCATGCCCTCATACCACAAAATAGATGACAGGCAAATAGGAAAAAAGTAATATTTTTATGTTCATAATAAAATTAAGAATCAAAACTAGTAAGTTATATTTGTATTGTGACTAGTTCTGAGTTATATGTTTCCAATTAGATTAAAATGGAGTTTAGGGATATAGCTCCTGCTCCTACCTGGCAAGTAAGTATAAGTTCTTAAGTTTGATTTCTGGTACTGGAAAAATAATGAAATGGAACTTAAAAATTACTGACCTTAATTCAAAAAGTTAGCAAAGCATATTAAGCCCATTGGCTATAAACAGTGATCAGCTTGAATTTAACATTTAAGCCTTGATTGCCCTTCTTACATACAAACTCTGGACTAATGCCTGAATAAGAGATCTACATAGAGCAATTTTGTATAGCCAAAGGTGATACTGCTGCCTAAAGTAGGAAAGTTCTTTGAGCTTCTAAGCTACTTTGTTTTGTCCTTTGGGAGAAGGTTTTGTCTGTTCTTACATGTATTTGTTCTTTTAAAATTCAGCTCAGGATGTTTGAATTTTTAGATAAATAACTAGGGTAAGTTACTACTTGACAGAATACACTGAATAATCAATAATATTTTAAGTCTGTACCAGTGTGCCCTCACAGAAAGCTTAGTTTGGCCATTTGAAAATGTTTTTCAACTGGAATTTTTGTGTTATTTTTGTTTATGTAACTTTCAGTTTAAAAGGTTGTATATAAATATTATAAAGTTGATTCTTCTAAGATTCCATGTCTGTCATGCCATTTTTCTTACATTTTTTGTATAAGTGTCTAAAAACATTTTTTTTAATTTTTTAATCTTTATTGGTACATTACATATATGCATCATGATTGCACTCCATAATGGGGATAGGGCACAGATGGGTACATATTGCATCATTTCTCTGGTATGAGAAAATAAAGATGTAAATGAGTCCTAGAATTGTATATTATATATTGTGAAATAGAAAATGCTCAGTGTAAAATAGGGAGAAGGGGGAAAAATGATGAGATTGTAACAAAAAAGTAAGGAAACAAATTTTATGTATATGGGGGGCGGTAGGGCTATGGGAAAAAATGAGAATTAAGTTGTGTCTTATACTGGTCTAAAAACATTTTTAAGACAAAGTACATTTGGGAGATTTTAATTCTGATAAATCCAATGTTTGCATATTTTAGCAATAATTGTCTTAAAGATATTTCATTGAAATATCATATGCCCAGAAAATAATTCACATGGAATGCAGCTTCACAAAGTGAATACAACTCAATTAATTAACAAAGTTCTGGTTGAAGAAGAAGATACAATATGGTACCTCAGTTCACGAACTTAATTCTGGTTCTGAACTTAGGTACCACTATAGTACCAGTGCCCTGGAAATACACCTAATGTGTCAAACCCCTTCCATCCACTGCTCCCCTTCAACCTTGACAGGGGTAACTACTGTCTTGACTTTTGGTACCATATATTAGTTTTACCAATTTTTAACTTTATAAAATAATAGATCCTGTGTTCTCTTTTGTCTGGCTGTTTTTTACTCATCATTTTGTTTTTAAGATTTATATGTAGTATGTATAGTCAGATTATTTATTCTCTTTAATGTATAAAATTCTTTCATAAAAAAGCCCATTACATTGTGTATCTGTTTAAGTACTATGTGTTTGCTGCCTTTATCAGTGGTGTTATTGAGAATATTCTAGCACATGCTTTTTGTAAAGTATGTGTACCTTTCTATTCCTAAGGAGTGGAATTAATAGATCATAGGAAATGCATTAGTTTAACTTCGGTACATACCATGAGTTTTTCAAAGTGGTTGCCTTACTTTATTCCCTTATCAGCCATTTTATTTTTATTTTTTTATTGAAATCTTTACTGGTACATATCATCATTGCACTCCACAATAAGAATTTGTACCAGTATATGACACAGCTTAATTTTCTGGTGAATTTTTTTCTTCTCTGGTGAACATCCCCTGATGTTTTGAACATACTGACTAAAATTCTTATAGTCCTAGTCTATTGAGACTAGTTCTATAAATTATTGGTCAGGTGATCTTGCTTCTCTGCTTTTTTTTTTTTTTTTTTTTTTTTTTTTTTTTTTTTTTTTTTTTTTTTTTTTTTTTTTTTTTTTTTTTTTTTTTTTTTTTTTTTTTTTTGAGACAGCGTCTTGCTTTGTGGTTCAGGCTGGCCCTGAGCTCAGCCTCAAACTCACATCACAATCCTCATGCCTGTGCCTCCCGAGTGCTGGGATTACAGGCGTGAGCCACCACGCCCGGCACTGTGGTATGTGGTACTGGTTGCTGCTGGGTGTGGGTCTCCACACCCAGTATTGTTATGTGGTTACCGGGGAATCGAACCCCGGCCCTTGCGCTTGCAAGACAGGCGCCGGAACCACTGAGCTAACTCCCCGGCCCATCTGCTTGTCTGCTTTTTGTAGGCATTATATATACAAGAAGTCACACATGTTATGTATAAAAGATTGGCAGACCCTCCAGATATCTACCTTGTGGGTTTTCTTCTTTTCTTCTTTAGGCAGGCCGGGTGAGGGGCTCATTCCAACCAGAGAAAGTACTGAATTGGGCTAAAGAACAGTTTTATTGAGACTTAATCTATCTCTGATTCCTCCCTATTCAACAAATGTTGACCTCCCAGATTTTTTGATTGAAAACCTGACAGTTTGGGAGCTCCCCATCCCTAAAAGACCATGGGAAACTATGTTTCTCCCTTTCAGAGGTTTGTGGCTCTGCTTTTTAGCTTTCTTCCTCAGGCACAACCAAAGCTTGTCTTACGTGTTGAAGGATAAAACTACTTTTTGTTGTTAAATTATAAATTGAGTTTGTTGGTATATTTTAGGAATACATAAGAATCACATTCCTCATTGGAAATTTGTACCTGTACATTATACATCTTGATTTTTATTTATTTTTTCCTATTCTCCTGCCCTCCCTTCAGTCCCCCACCCCTGCCATGTATATCAGCTTTGTTTCCATTTTTTTTCCTTTTTACCATCAAATTTTTCTTTCCCTTCTTTGCTTTCTCCCTGCCCCACCCAGTTCCTCTTTCCCTTTGAACATTTCTTCCTGTTTCACAATACTTATCATACATTGTGGACCCCATTTACACCTTCAGTTTCTCAGACTAGAGAAACAATGTGGTATATACACATCTGTGTTGTAGTTATTTAACTTACGAGTATGGCCTCAAGGTATATCCATTTAGCTATAAATGTCTCTAATTCACCATTCTTTATAACAGAGTACTACTCCATTTTATTTTTTAAAAACTCACATCTTCTTTATCCAGTCTCCAGTTGATGGGTATTTGGGCTATTTCCAAGATTTAGCTATTATAAACTCTCCTGCTATAAACATTGGTGTGCATATGTCACTGTATCACTCACTGTAGCTTTGTAATATGATTTGAAGTTTGAGATTGTGATGCTTTGTACTTTGCTTTTTTCACCATGATTGCCTTTGCTACTCTGGGCCTCTTCTGGTTCAGTACAGATTTTAGGTTAGTTTCATCTAGTTCTGTGAGTAATCCTGTTTGTATTTTGATTGAGATTGCATTAAATTCGTATATCAGTTTTGGTAATATGGGCATTTTGGCAATACTGATTGTGTCTATCCAGGAACAAAAGATACCTTGCCATTTTCTAATGTGCCTGTTGATCTCCTTTTTCAAAATACTGTAGTTTCTATTAAGTGGTTTTTTACTTCCTTGGCTAGCTTAATTCCTAAGTAATTTTTTCTTGATGCGGTTGTGACTGTTGATTTCCTAATGTATTTCTGGGTGAGTTTATTATTGCTGTACAATAATGCTATTGATTTTTCTGTGTTGACTTTGTATCCTGCTTTGCTGCTGAAATTGGTTATTCTAGGAATCCTTTTGTGGAAGCTTTTGGGTCTTCTATGTAACAGATCATGTCATAGGCAAGTAATGATAATTTGACCTCTTCTTTTTCTGTATGTACTCCTTTTATTTCCTTCTCTTTCCTGATTGCTCGAGACAATGTAGTATTTCTTGTAGAATAACCCTCCTAGTGAGGAATTCTCTCTGTTTCTGTTATCTGGGTTTTTTAAAATTTTCTGCTACATGTATGAATATTTGTTCTGCTATATATAGAATTTTTCATTGGACTTTTTTTTGTTGTGTCAGTGATTTGACTTCAAATATCTCACAAAAAGTGAGCCATTGGTCCCATTGTGTGGTAGCTTGGTCTTTCTTACAGATTGCAAGATTTTGTCTTTTGCTTTTGACAGTTTGACTTTTTCTGTATGTGGATCTGTTTTTGCTATTATCCTAGTCAGAGACTATTAATCTTTCTGGATGTATACGTTGCCTTTTGGGGTTTTTTTTTTTTTTTTTGAATTCAGGAAGTTTCTGACTACTCCACCCAAATTTTTCTGCTTCATTTTCTCCTTCTGAGAATCTTTTATTCTCTATATTTTTGTATGCTTGATGGTATGCCACAGTTCTCTGAGGATTTATTCATTTTTTTCCCATTCCTTTTTCTGTCCCTCCAACTATATATTCTGAATTGACTGTTCTTAAATTCATTGGTTCATTCATTTGCTAATTCATTTACGTATTGAGTCTTTGTAGTGAATGTTTATTATATGTTTCATGTCTTGGATTTTTGTTTTGTGTTTTATAATTTCTCTGCTAATGATCTGTATTTGATAAGATATTCTTCTTATATTTTAATTCTTAAGACATGATTCTCTTAGTTTAGTTCTTTGAACATATTTATAATATTTGACTTAAAGCCTTTGTCAGATATGTCCAATGTCCGGGCTTCCTCAGGAACTGTTTCTATTAAATATTTTTTTCCTGTGTATAGGCCGAACTTTCCTGTCTTTTTTTTTCTGCATCATAAAATTTTATTTAGAAGTATTTTAAAATAATATAATGGGATAATTCTGGACATCAGAATACTGCCTTCTCTTTAGGTTTTCTTGTCATGCTGGTAATGTTGGCTTAGTCACTTACCTGGGTAACTTCATAAAGTCTTCTTTCTTTGTTGCGTCACTGAAGCTTGCTTTTTGAGCTTTGCCGTAAGCTAATGATTATGTGTCTGGAGCCAGTGTATCTCCCAGCCTTTGCCAAGAGATGCCTTGTGTGTATTGGTCATGATTTAAACATTCTCAAAGTGACAGTTTGTAAGTCTGCTGTGTGTACAGGTTCAAAGTCACCCAGAGATAAAAGATGAAGGCCTTCTCTGGTCATCCCTGGGCTTACAGGCAGTCCAGACATGACATGTCTTTCTAGATTTCTGGAAATATGTCAGTGTTTTTCAAAGTTTCTTAGTGGACATCTCATTATCCATTTATTTTTCTTTTAAATATTTTGGTCAGCCTTTTCTTAGTCTCAACTGCTACTGTTACCTCCTGCAGCTTAAATAATTACTAATGTTTTGTTTTTTTATTTTCAGCACACATCCTAGAATGGGCTTGTTCACACAGAGCAAGCTCTGATTCAGGTCAGATAGAGACAAGCTCAGAAGCTTCTGTATCTGTATTAAATGAAAATGAGAAAGCCAATTATTTCTTTCTTTAAAAATTAGTTTTTGCTGTGCTTGCAGTCAGAAGGATCAGATTCAAGACCTCATCTGTGATAAGCAAGTGCACTACCACTGAACCACATCCCCAGAACTCTTTGCTTAGAATTTAAATGTTTTAATTAACTGAAGAAATTGCATTGCTTATCATGTACTAAAATTCATTTTGCTTTTTGATTATATAGTTGACGATTGAAAATAAAACTCAAGTGCAGTTGCATACTAGATCACTAAAAGTTATTTCTTACAAAGTTTTCAGATGTATTCCTAGTTCCCACACCAAATTTTAAATCAGGTGAAACTTGACTCTGATACTTCTTCATAGCAGTCTTTCTTCTGAGTTCAATTATCAGACTTTTTAGACCTTTCTTATACTTTGTCTTTTTAGTTGGAGATTTAATTATTAGTTGCTATAGTATATAGATTGAACCTTTCTGATTTGAAATCCAAAATGTTCCAAAGTCTAAAACTTTTTGAGAATCATGTCAGTGCTTAAAATTTCATGTTCCAGAGCATTTTGAATTTCAAATCTCTGGAGTATGAATGTTCAGCCAGTGAAGTCTATACAAATAATCAAAAAATCCAGAAAACTAAAATCTGAAATACTCCTATCTCAAACATTTCAGATGAAGGATGCTCAACCAGTAATAGATACGGCACCAATTCTTTCAGAATTGCTTGAAGGAATGATTCTTTTAAGTAGAAGTGCATTTGGTTGAACGATAGATATGCAGATGAGGTTTTGTACAACTCACCCTAGGCCAGTATTGTCTACAAAATAGAATATCCACTGTAATATACCTTCTCTTTCTCTTAACTCCTCTTGCTCATAGAAGTAATTTTCCCAAGCCCAATTTTAAGACACAGAATGGATTGCCTCACTATCTTCTGAAGTATTTAGAGAGATCTGATAACTCATGAATAAGTGAAATTTAGGTATATTTCTCCAAGAAATATTCTGCAACTCCCAAATAATGTTATTTCAGTAGGAACCTTTCATAGGATGTAGTAAATATATTACTTATGAGTAAATAATTGACGTCATTGAAACAATATGCAAATGACTTAGAAAAAGAACTTACCTTGTGTAAGTTGTATTAAAATGCTTGAGGAATTATTTGTAACAGACACCTTTTTAACAAAAACAACAGTGAAAGAAAAAATACCAGAAGAGCAAGATGTCAAACAGTCTTCTCAGCCACCTATACCTCGTACTGATCTTGTCTCTCCTGAACTGCCCAAAATAACGATGCATGTCTGTAAAGGTAAGTTGCTTCACATGACCCAACGTTAGAAAGAAAAGTTCCTTTACTGCCAGTTATATATGATCTTAGGTATGGTGTTGGTTGTTAGGGAAGTACATTTGCCCAAGTAAATTTGGCACTGTTTTGGCAGCTTGGGCATATAGCATTCCCTTCAAAAGCACACAACTGTCATTTTTCCCTAGATTAAAAAATATTGTAGAAACCTATTTTATTCAGCTTTGTATTGCTAAAAGCTGATGGAAAAAACAGAAAAACTTAGTACCTTTCTCTAGTAAAAGTACCTACTGTTCAAGTAGTAAGCAAATGTTAGAAACTAACTCTGTGATAATATATACCAAGTAGTTGTGAAAAATTATATCTGTAAAAACACATGCCTTTGTGCGATATTGATAGACTTGGTAGAAAGACTGACAAGAGGTACCAAATTGCCGTGAAAACATAGATGATATCACAGAATTAATTTGGATTTCAAGGTAGTGTCCATTACTATAAATGATAAGTAGGAAATGATCATATACTTTAGGTCAGAAATTTATGGTTCAATATAATATAAGTGAAGTAGTTTTGAAAATAAGATTGTTGATCATGTAGTATTTGCATTATATGTTGAAAGTTGTTCCCTTTGGGTTTTCCCCTATAGAAGAATCACTGTCTACTGAGGGAGAAGATACGCTCAAAGAGGAAGAGATTGCAATCGTGAAAGATTCACCATTAAGTTCAGGCAGTCCTTTGAATTCTGTCTATAACAGTCTTATACATACTTCATTCCATGAAAATTTTCCTCGAAATGAGCCAAGCACCTCAAGTTCAACACTACCTGAGACCAGTTCATCTACCATGAGCTTTTATTATGACCCTCACTTCCAAATGCAGAGGAAATATGAAGGTATATTTTTAAAACTAATCCCCATCCAGCATGCCTGTCTTTCTCCTTGATGTTTCCACACTTAGCATCATCCCCTGAGAGCATATCATATTGTAGAAAGTGCCAAAATTGGGGAGGTCAGGTTCTTTCCTTCACATCACTGTCAGGACCAAACCATTATGGATGCTCTAGTATTGTAGCATCACAGAACTGACTGGATATCTTGATCACCACTCATGTCTCTGATAGAGACTTCTAGATTGATGGTTCTCTTATAGTTGTAATTTGTCATTTTTTGGGGCACCATCTGGAATCACAAACCTCTTAAGATTCTGAGGCCTGGAAAGGCATGTTGCCTTTCCTTCTTCCTCATATATTCTTGTTTCTCATGAGATATTTTCTTGCCCCCACCTGTGTCCAGTTCCTTTATCAGGATTCTGGCTTGGAGCCATACTATTTCCTCATTCTCCATATCCTCTGTCACTCCCTCAGATCCATGAGGAAGGTGTAACTTAGGTAAATTGCAATATCTTATTGCTGTTCAAAACCAGAACAGCCTTCCATGTGCAAAGATGTCAACTGCTTGTACCCTTTTAAGGGTTAAGTGTGCAGGAGAATGAGTGTAAGAATATATGTTGTGTCCATTTTCTCCACCTTAGTATCTATTGGCCAGGTTAAGGAGTGAATGAAGTCAGAACCAAATAATCCCCCTTGTCTTTCATCATAGATAATATCTGCAGGTGGCTGTACTCTGTGCAGGTTGTGATACATTGTCACTTCTGTCCTCCTGCCTTCTGTGAAGATGGTGTCTTACTTTATAGTCACATTATTGTCAGAGTCTTAAGGATAGATATTTACTTCATAAAGGGTAATAAGTCCTGAATTTTAAGTATTTTTACCAAGTATGAGCTTTTGAAGACAAGCCTCTAAAAGTTTGCTTCCTATCTCACTTTAAACAGATGCCCAACAGCCACCATGCTAAAGTTGCTTGTATTTGGGCTTTGAAAACCTAGCAACTGGGGCTGGGGATTTGGCTCAGTGGTTCTGGAGCCTGTCTTGCAAGCACAAGGACCCGGGTTCCATCCCTGATTAACCACATACCATACTGGGTATGGAGACTCACACCCAGCAGCAATCAGTACCACATACCACAGTGCTGGGCGTGGTGGCTCACGCCTGTCATCCCAGCACTTGGGAGGCAGAGGCAGGAGGATTGCTGTGATGTGAGTTAGAGGCTGAGCTCAGGGCCAGCCTGAACTGCAAAGCGAGACCCTGTCTCAAAAAAAAAAAAAGAAAAAGAAAAAAAAGAAAGAAAAACCTGGCATCTGACCTTCCTAGGAGTGGAAAGGCTAATAATAACATTATTTATTAGTTATTTGCTTAATGGTAATGGAAATCATTATGTTCATCACTACATGACATTATATGTCAGGCACATGGTATTTTATATGGTCTCATACATTATATCAGTTTAATAATTGTTTGGAATACAGGTGCTAAACATTTTCAGATGAAAAACTTTCAGAAGTCATTGTAATAAAATCCTCAAAGTAGATAGGTCAGTCCTTCAACCCAAACACTCTGGTTCAAGGGGTATATTCTTAACTGCTAGGGCCCTGGATTTCTCAAGAACAGGTAAGTATTTGATTTCAAGACTGCCTCAAAGTACCATTATTTTCTTTAAGTTCTGCAGCTGTTACTTAAAGCAAGGTTCACTCCTGACAGTGACAGCCAGTAGTGTTTTCACAACCCCCTATCCTACCTGGCCCCATTATTTGAGTGAAAAAATTGCCTTTTTTTAACACAAAATAAATCCATACAAGTAACACCACAGGAATTTGTCACATTATTTATATATATTTCAGAAATACTTGCTGATATCCCAATATATATAATACAGAACCATTCAGAAAAAAAAAATGACTGGACTTGAGTGATTATTCACATGATTAGTTTGTTTCATATAATTATCTGAATAATATAATGTTTGTAACCTTCTGTAATTGTTTTAAAAATACCAGCACAATTGAGTTATTTTTCCTTAATAAATTGAAGATAGAAAATCTTATAATTATTTTTGTAATCTGTAAAACTAGGGACATTTTAGTCAGGATATGAATATCCCAGATAATGCGTAGATGTGGTATTATACACCTGTAATCTCAGCACATGAGAGGCTGAGGCCAGAGGATCACCTTGAGTTCAAACCCAGCCTGGGTTCCATAATGAGTTTCAAGGGTGAAAGGACATAAAAAGTTTGTCTCAATTAAAAAAAAAAAAAAGAAAGCCCCCTGGGGCTAGGAATTTAGTTCAGTAATTCCAGAGTCTGCTTGGCAGGCGCAAGGTCCCAAGTTTGATCCATGGTACCACATACCACAATGCTGGGCCTGGTAGCTCATACCTGTAATGCCAGCACTCAGGAGGCAGAGGCAGGAGGATTGCTGTGAGTTTGAGCCTAGCCTGGGCCACATAGTTAGCTCAGAGACAACCTGAACTATAAAGCGAGACCCTGTCTCAAAGCCCCAGGTTCTGATGACAGAAACTCCTCAAAATGTATACTAAGTTAGAGGTATGATTAACTTTGCCAATAATTTTTAATATTAAATTGTGTCATTTCTAAGGAGATGGAGAGGGAGTTCCTGTCTGAACTATCAATGCCTTATGCAGGTATAATGAATGTTACTATTTTTACCTGAGTTCATAGAGCTGAACAAAGTTTTTCTCTGACAAGTAGAGGGGAAGATGACTTAGTGTAGAGAGATTTGGGACTTGTGATGTTGAAAAAAAATTGAGAGCTATATACAAAAATATTAGTGATTGTAATTTTTTATCTTATCTTTTCCTTGGGTAAATATTCAAGATGTTCCTAAAATGACTATGGCCCAGATGATAGGAAAGGATATACCTTTGACTAATTTGTGCACAAAAAGATCAAATTTGTGTTGATAACCCTTAATTCAAGGAACAGCTCTTCCTAGAAAATTACATAACTCCCTTCAGTTATTCTCACAGACTAGTTTAAGGGATTCCTGCTCTGTCTTTGAGGAAATGAGTATTGGTCAGGACACAAAGAAATTTCAACAAAATTTAGTGAACAACCTAAAGCCTATTGAAATTTAAGTAACTAAATTATTTCATGTCTCATCTGTTTATTTTATTGGTGGTACTAGACATTGAATCAAGGGAATACTGAGCTACATCTCTACTCCTTATTCTTTTGAGACAAGTTTCTAAGCTTCTAGGCTGGCCTCAAACTTGAAATCTTCCTGCCTCAACTTCCCAAGTAGCTGAGATTGCAGTCACTCCTTGCCCAGTTCCGAGGTATTTCTTTATTAAACGTAAAAACTTTAAACTGCAAAAGCAAACAAATTTAAGCAATCATAAAACCGTAAAAGTGAGCAATATGCATTGAATTTAGCTCGTAAAATAAACCTGATTTAGACAGAGAAGGGAGAGCAATTAATAGAATGAGAGAAATTAATTGAAACAGAGTCAGAGAGTAATAAGAGATCTAAATCCAAAGAGGCGTTAAAGTATCTATCAGCTTTGTGTGATCTTTGAATCTTTCAGGAAACTTCTGGAGCTGCTTCTGCTATTTGGGGGAGGTCAGATAGAATGCCTTTGTGCTGCTATCCTCAAATCATCTTTATGTAGGTTTTCATTAGATTGCACAGCTGGAATCTTAAGTCCTTGCTTGAGTACTTAAGAGAAGTATCTGATAATGAGGTCATTACTATCCCCTACTTAACATCTTTTCTTTCAGGATAATGTTCAGATCAAGTATGATTTGTTCTTTTTCTCCCCATTGAAGCTCCGAGTTACATAGCTGTACCTGATCCCTGTGTCCTGAAACAAGGCTTCTCTAAGCACCCTTCAACCTGGTCTGTGGAAGAAGTGATACAGTTTATGAAACGTACAGATCCTCAGATAGCAGGCCCCCTCGCTGACCTCTTCAGGCTACATGTAATGTATTTTTTGCTCATTTTTTTCCTGCTGCCTAAATGCCTTTGAATGACTTCTGTACTGGCCTTCCATTGCATACTGAGTGTTTGGATGGTAGGAAAACCCTACCAACTTTTCCTACCAATTTTTCCAATTGTAAATGTTATTTTGCTGCAACATTTGATCTTTAAATGGCAGATTAATTGTGTGTTCTTTAAAAAGGGGTATCCAGGTGCCTAAGAACTAAACAAATCTCAAGTTCTCAAGACATAATGATTCAGCATCACCACCTATAGATGGACCACCCTTTTTGTAATAACAGATGGATAAGAATCTTCCCCCTCCCCAGCCTGGTCCCTCCATGGCCCTAAGACCATGAGTAGGATGGGGTGGCCACAAACTAACAAGGTGGCCTTCTCATTATGATACCTAATAAATTCAGCAACTGCATAAGATTAAGTGCATCTTTGTTTTAAACAGAAATTAATGAGTACTAAACAATGGTTACATAATATAAATTAGTTAATAAAGAATTTAAGGTGGATGGATGCCTTGTGACTATTCAACAATATTTTCATTTTTTAAATAAGTTAAATTAGCAATCTAATATCTGACATACTCTTTTTAATAGTGTTAAAATGAGTAGTTTTAGCATTTAACCAACTTATGACAATAGACTGATCAGCTTTTACATAAAGATAACACTATACAGCATGTTCATAGTTTGCACTGATGATTACTCCTAGCCCTTTTAAGAAAGTTAATGACATCTAAGATTCTTTTACCTTCTTCATAGTTTTTGACCCTTTGTCACAGATATATAGTATTTTATTCAGCACAATATTTAACCACTTATCCATCCAATTATTTAAATATAGGATGACCCAAAATTACATATTTTATTAAGTTTTATAAGATAATATAATAAAAAATGTGAATGTTATTAAATTTATTCAATACAAGAATATTCTGGTTGAAATGACACCTGCCTAAGTAATGCCAGGGATAGTCATTAGGTAAATAAGCATGCTGCCTGAGTGACATTCGGGATAAACGGAATGATTTATTTAGTGATTCTTAGGACATTCATCAAAGATACTGTTAAATTTCCTCTTAAAATTTGAAGAAAACTTATAAATTTTCATATAATGCTTCACCATACAAATTATATTTTAATAAATTTCAAAAAGTGTATATTCAGAGAATATAGATCCTGGAACATACAGAGCTCATGCAGCTTCTCTCTATGTTATACATTCTTGTATACAAATAACTTGTGACAAATAAGAAAGTATTATTAATTATTACAACTATCTTGTCTTTGTAGGAGATTGATGGGAAAGCTCTGCTTCTACTCAAGAGTGATGTGATGATGAAGTATATGGGGCTGAAGTTGGGACCAGCAGTAAAGCTCTGTTACTACATTGAAAAGCTTAAAGAAGGAAAATATAATTGAAAAAAGTCAGTTTAGATTGGACATAATTCTCAGGTGTACTGATAACATTTTAATTTAAAAGTAGTTTTCTTAGCAGTTTTTGTTTCATAGAAGATTCTTACAAAAATGGTTTGTCAGAATTCCTGAATTACATTAATAGTCCAGTCTACTTCTTTAAAAGCCATTTAACTATGTTAGTATTAGCACAGATTGGCAGTTCATTTGTATCTTACTATTTTCATTGTGTATTTTACAAATATACTTCATGCGGTAAGCATAGAAACCTTTGGTTTGAGTTACATCTTTATATTTAGAACGAAAACAGCTAAATCCCAAAGAGGAAAATATTAGAGATTTAATGACTTCTGTAATTAAATCCCTGAGAAGTTTTCCTCAGAAAAAAATTTAAAGATGTACCTGTATCTGTCATCTCTTTCTCACATATTTTCTCTGTGATGCTACAGTGTTGTTCCTGTTTTAAGAATTTCTAGAAAAGAAGTAACCATATAAATTATTTTCCTTTTTTTGTTAGTTCTTTAAATGTTGTATTTGTTCATATTTAAAGGGAAAAAGCAAGCTTGTAAAATTCATAAAGTGTTCTTACCCGTTTTTATAATTTTAAAAAATAAGATTAATAGATCATTTTGTGCAGGTCTTTATACTACAAGAGTGGAGTAGGATTAAAGTTTTTCACTAAAATACATATGATTGTAAACCTATATTTTTGCTAAGCTTGGACATTAGGCATTTCACATATCTCTTTATCCAAATTTTTAAGAGATATATATTTTATTGTGTGTGTTTATTTCTCATATGAATACTTTACCATATTTATATACTATTCTATATTTGTAGGTATACACAAGTAAGCATTGTCTTTTTGAATTTAATATGGCACTTTGCACTGCCACAGAAGTAAGAAGGAGCTATGAATATAGAAATTTTTATTCCACAAAAATCTGTGCATCGTTTGCTGTATCACCAGTACCTCGCAGCTTGCTCGTTGGGTGATGAGAAACAGTCAGCAGATTGGTTTCCTTGCAGGGACGTTCTCTATCCTATGCAGTGTTTCTTACTCATTTGCTTGTTTCTGAGCCATTTGTTTGGCTACATTTTAGAAGAAACGTTAGTTCTGTTACTGTTTTGGTCTCTGAAAGTTAGAGCTTTCAAGGGGAAATGGTGCTATATGTTTGTTGTTACTACTTGATGTAATATTAATAAGCTATGAAAATCGCTTATAAAAGTATTAGCCATTTGTTTTACATGCCAACAAAATGTTCACTAGGGAAAGAATGTACATTTTCTTTCTAGAAAACTAAGTGTGCTTTAGATAAGAATGCAGTTATGTGAAGGACCACATCATCTGTGTTATATCTTACAAGACTAGATTCTTCAAGTTGATCTTCTTTCAAATTGTATGAAGATACTGTGCCCATTTAAACAATCCTCAGGTGTTTATATAAATACTATGTTTTATAGTTTTCATATTTTAAAATAAAGTTAAATAACTGCAGCAATGTCAAAGCTTCAGATTTGATTTTACTTAATTTTACTGCATTACATTAATGTGTGAATTTATTGAACTTTAAAAGAGCTCCTGTGACTATTAACAGTGTTATTAGGGAGAAAAATACTGCTTTTTCAAGTAATGGAAAGGATTACACTTTAAGTTTAAATTTCTGAGGCTCTTTCTAGGCCTGGTGCTGGAAGATGTCCCTTGACTCAGAAAATGAGGGAGGCTGTGGAGTAGACAAGACATACAGGAAGGACCAGCTTTAAGAATGCATGGCAGTCTTGCAAGTGCAAGGTCCCAAGCTCTATCCCCAGTAACCGCATACCACAGTGCCAGGCGTGGTGTCTCACGCCTGTAATCCTAGCGCATGGGAGGCAGAGGCAGGAGGATTGCTGTGAGTTCGAGGCTTTTCTGAGCTACATCGTGAGCTCAAGGCCAGCCTGAACACAAAGCGAGACTCTGTCTCAAAAAAAAAAAAGAATGCATGGTGATGTTCTTTTAATTTCCCTATTATTCATAATTTCAGTAGTTAAGGGCAAACATTTAGATACCTTCGTAGAAATTCCTTATTATTGATAGTTAAAGTGTTTAGCACAGAGAAACAGTTGTTCTTCCTGATTTAAAGAAACCACTTCATACTCACTAGGGTGACTTTAAAAAACAAAAAGGAAAATAAATATTAATGAGGATATGAAGAAACTAGAACCTCTGCACATAGCTGGTGGGAATGTAAACTGGTATAGCAGCTGTGGAAAACAGTATGTGATATGCTAATTCCACTTCTGGATATATAGTTTGTATTTAAGTAAATTACAGTAAGGGTCACATTGCCATTAATCACCCCCAAAATTCTCCCCTCTTGTTTCAGACACAATTACCCAATCATTCTTGCCACTTTCTAAAATACTGGAAATGTTACGAGTGTTGGGCTGTGCTCTTATGGTTGCTTTGATGTCCTGAGTCAATTCAAAACGTTTACCTTTCACAGTTGTTTTGACTTGGAACGAGCCAGAAGTCGTATGATGCCTGGTCCAGTGAATAAAATGGATGAGGCCACACTGCAGTGTTTTTATGAGCCTCTCCGATAGATGGCACTTGACAATAGCGTTCACCATATTTTTACTTTTTAATCACATCTAATGCACTCATGAGTTAGGACTTTCAAAAATGCTTCAGAAAGTGGCAAGAATGATTGGATGTGTTCAAAGCCAGGGGGAAATATTTTGAGAGAGGTTAAAGGCTATGTATCTTTCAGAGTAATAAATTTTAAAAATTTCAACATTCACTGTTGTTTTCAGTTATCCCTTATACCCCCAGAGAAATTTAAAAGCAGAGACTTGTGTGCTTGTACACCAGTGTTCAGTGCAGCATTAGTCATAATAGTCATAAGATAAGTCATGTCCTTCATCAGATGAACGGATAAATTATAGTATATACATACAATGGAATATCAGTATTATTAAGTCTTTAAAAAGAATGAAATTCTGATATATATGGCAACATGAATGAAATAAGCCAGACACAAAGACAGATATATATATTCACTTCCATGCAGGATTTAGTCAAATTCCTATAGATAGGAAATAGAGGTTACCAGGGGCTTCTGGTGAGACCCGAGGAGATACTGTTTAATAGGCACTGTTTCAGTGTATGTTGAAAAAGTTCTATACATGGGTAGCAATAATGGTTACACAACATTGTGACTAATCGAATACATAAAATGGTAAATTTCATGTATGTTTCATGGTAAATTAATATGGAAAAAATGGTACAAGTAATAGGTGTCAAATGCATTCCTTTGTCAGCAAATACTATGATGAGTTCTTCTAAAAACATAATAAAGAATTGGGGAAGCAAATACTAGGATAAATTGGAATGTGACAGCTCTGCTAATATATTGAATGAAAATATAGATGTTTCAAAATGTCAGCTTCTGGTGGAATCTGAGGCTGCTTTTCTGGAAGAAACAGTACCTTCTGCAGAGATTCCTCTTCACCTCTCACACTTGGTGAATTCTTTAAAGTGCAAGGCCTGATGGTTTCAAAGTTATCACTCTTAATTTGGTTATTCCAGTATTATCCCTCTTAAGTAGTTTTGCTATTAACCAAACACTAAGCCTTTCTATAAGTATGAAAGCTAATGACATAAATTGCTGTTTGGCCTTTAGATTATTTTTTGGTTGGTTTTACTTACTATTTTACCTGTACACTGTGAGCCACTAAAACTACAGTAAGAATGAGTGAGTTATTGGAGAAGAAAGTGGTTCTGAAGAGAATTAACTAATTACCAGTCATTTGATCTAGCATAATACATTGCTAGCAGTCACTGAATCTCTCACTCTTGTCTTCTCACTAAATACCCTGAAGAAAATTAAAATGCGTGATATCCCTGAAAACGAAGATGGGAAGGCAGGCTGTTAGTCTGGGAAGTAATTCTTACTAAATCAAAGGGCATCAATGCCAGATTGAAAAATGGCTACTGTGGAGAGCCGCGCTGGTGCCACACCTAAAAGATGGCGCCGGCTTCCTTTCTCTTTCCTCCTGATGGCGTGCGCTCCCTCTGCCACATGACTCCTTGCGGGGTACTAGGCTGACTCAAGCATAGTTTGGTTGCTGCGCGGACCAATGGTAGGCCACTACACCTGATCTCCTGATTGGCGGAAGAGATGCTTATAAGG
>PVIR01027624.1:0-22712 GCA_004026965.1 Petromus typicus | reverse complement strand
GCCCTGAGCTCAGCCTCCAACTCACATCACAATCCTCCTGCCTCTGCCTCCCGAGTGCTGGGATTACAGGCGTGAGCCACCACGCCTGGCACTGTGGTATGTGGTACTGGTTGCTGCTGGGTATGGGTCTCCACACCCAGTATTGTTATGTGGTTACCGGGGAATCGAACCCGGGTCCTTGCGCTTGCGAGACAGGCGCCGGAACCACTGAGCTAACTCCCCGGCCCCTATATTTGTTTAATTTTTAAAAGATGACCTTTAACAAGTTTTCTTGGTCTAAATTTTGAGAGTTATCTAATAGGGTGAAAAATAATCACCCAAAATATAATAGCAAACTAAGTATTTTCAAAGTTTAATTTATATTTGATCTGTGGCCATTCCAATACAGCAGTCTACACAGTCTTTTCATTTTTAAATTTTTCAGAAAATGTTAAACATGTGAAAGTGCTGGTTTAATAACTCAGGTGTATTTATCATTGTTTCAACTATTTTGTGTGCATGACTCATTTGGCTCCTCTTCTGCCTTCTTCTTCCTCTTCTTCCTTCTTCAATGTTTGAAACAATTCCAGACATCGTGTCATAATCTAATCTAATCTTCTATTGTACTATATTTCAGAATATCCAGAAGAATGTTGCAGAATATACTAAACAAAAATACTACTTGGGGAACTATGTAATGACACAGCTACTAAAAAATTTTCTTAAAAAATATTGAATAAGAGCCAGCATTCCAATTTCCTTGTCTCGTCCCTTATGATTCATTTGCTTCAGTCAAACTGAAGCCCATACATGGGTTATATACTGTATCTAATGTTGTTTTAATATACACTTTTCCCCCTAACCTTTTATTCTCACTAATTTATTTGTTGAAGAAACTCAAGTATTTTTCTTACAGCTATTCTCACAGTCTGGATTTTGTGCATCCTTTTTTTTTTGTGGCTAGTGCATTTCTTTGGCGTTTGTATTTTTCTCAGAACTAGTAATTTATCTAAAAATTTGACTGAATTCAAGTTTGATTATTTTGAGAAGACTGCTTTATATATAGACAGTATTGTGTACTTCCATGAGTGGTAACACAACGTGCAGTTATTTCTCGTTTTGTCATGTTAACAGCCTTGGATTTCACATTCTCTAGATCCAAAAAGTTAATGAATACAGATTATTTACAGACTGGCTAAGGCAGCAAATCCTTTCTAATCTGTAGTCATAGATGTCTTGCTTGCTATAAGCATTGAAACTAAGACTTTTCAATGATGCTAAATTTTATCTCTTCCAAATAAATATTAAGGATATAGATTATTTGTGATTGTTTGATTGGCCAATAAGATGTTGGACTACTTGTGCTTGGAGTTACAAGGTGAACATTACAAATACTTGTTTTAGAAAGCTGACAAACAAGTGGGAATTTTCTTGATAAAATTAAAGAATATAAGTCTGTATAAATTGATTTATATCCTTTTTTTCTAGGGAGATGGGGATGATATTGATACAATCATAAAAAGTTGTTAACAGTTATTATTGGTGAGACAGTTGGAAGGGGCAAGGAAGTTTGGAAAAAAAATTTTATATATTAGTCTGGTGTTTCAGTTTTCTTGATGGTTATATGGATGGAGGAGCAGTGCTCATTTTGAATTTTCTTCTTTAGATCTAGATAGTAAAAATCCTAATAAATGTTAAGGTGGATAACTGAATAGTTTAAGTCAACTTGAATCAAATCAAATTAAGAAACTATTCAAGATACCTGCTCAGATAAAAATACTTCCCACTCTCAGTGGTATTATCTTACATAAGTACATACCTGGTGGGGGGAAAAACAAATTTGAGGTATAATACATCATTATTAGCACACATATTGATAATTTCTAAGACACTGGAGACTCCAAGGGAAAAGATCATATACCATTTTAAGATTTTCCACAGGGCCTTCTTCAACCCTCCTGAGTCAAAGAAAGGATCTACCACCAGGTCTCCATTCACAGACCAGAGCACACAGTTGTCAGGAGCAAAGCCTGAGAATTCACCTGGCTGGCTGAGGGCCCAGGTAGGTGCTGTGAATCTTAATCCCCCCAAAGGCTCCGCTCTGTGCTGCTCCCCTCCCTCACGAGTCTCAGCACTGCTCTTTTTGCTGGGCACTAACTGTAGACCCTGGGACCTCTGAACATTGCTTTTTCCTTCTTGCCTTAATGAAATCAATTCTCCCAAGAACATGACTTTCCCTTTTGTCCTTCTCAAGGGAGAGAATAAGTTTCCTTCTTTGACTGTATTCTTCAGAGAACTGAGGTTCCTCTGAAGACAGTTTATGGATAATGATTTTTTTCTTTTCTCTTGAAAAAATATACATTTATAATCATCCTGGTAACTACAGTTTTTAATAAGCTACACAAATATTTATGTGTACTTTTCCCTGAAAGATAAACTTTACCTTATACAATAAGTGGAATATGTGTTTTTTTTTTTTTTTTTTAAATAGCTGTAAGAATGATTTCAACGCTCTTCAAACTGGTGGGGTCCATGCTCAGTTCTTTCTCTAGTGCACTGTAGTGGGAAGAAAGCCCAGCCCAGCCCAGACAGATGGAAAGAAAAAAGAAAAACAGGCCAGTACACAGAGGGCTAGAATCAATGTGAGAAAACGATGAAAGGCATGTTACTTGGAAATGTATTCATCTTCTAATAACAGAAACCCAGCCAAGTGACCTACATAAATAGGCATTTATTCTTGTCATAAAACAAAACATCCAGAGGAGGCGTTTTCCTGGTATTAATTCAGCTTTTCAAGTCATCATCAGAGGCTGGTAACTTTCTTTGTTCTGAGTCTTGATGTATTGATGTTTTCTTTTAAAGCTACTTGCTGCATCTTCCTCAGAAGATGTGCCAGGTAGTAAGTTCATCTCAACAGAAGGAGGAGGAGGAAGTGTGTCCAACCTTATCTACCTCCCTTTGTTGCAAAAATAGTCATCAGTTCCTCCAGGAAATGTTCACATGCCTCCTAGGTTTAGCTACAGTCAGAGGGTACCCTTCAAAGAGAAAGGGATGGGGAGATGTGGAGCAGTCATTGTATTTGTCCCTGCCTAACACAAATGCCTATCTTTTCTTTTCTTTTTTTTTTTTGTTTTTGTTTTTTTGGCCAGGCATATGTTATCAGTTGTGACTATAAATTTTGCATGGGTGTACATAATTTTGCTATGATCCTGATGAAAAGTACAAGCTTGGAATTCTTTACCTTTTGTGCATATAAAGGAAATTAATTTAGTAAAAAACTGCTTGTACGGAAATTTATGGCAAAATGGTTTTGTGCCAAAGACAACTCCTAAACAAAATTTAAAACACTTAATTGATAAGATGGAATATTCAAGGTTAAAAGAAAGTTTTCTTTTAAATGTTATGATTGAAAAATGAATGTGTGCTACTGCAGAAAAAGATAAAACAGCTTGTTCAGTGAATAGAAAGTTTTAAACTTTATCAGTTCTAAAAATCTTTCTTGCACAATGTACTAAAAGCTGTTATGAATTCCACCCATAGGATAAGAATATTTTAGAGACAACTTGCTAAGACCAGGTGGTGAGTATCTTTTTCTTTGCCAGTATAACCATTAATCATGATACATCAATTTCACTGAATTAAAAAAAAATACCTAGAGAAAGAAATAAAAGGAATATATACAGAAAAAGAAAGTAAAAAAGTCAAATGACATGATCCCCTCATGGAAGACCAAAAATTTCCATCATAAAACTCACAAAATTAATAATTAGTCAGTAATGTGGCAGGAGGCAAAGACAACATACAGAAATCAATAACATTTCTGAACACCAGTTGTAAGCTCACCAAAGGAGAAATAAGGAAAACAATGCCACTCGTAACAGCATCAGAACAGAAAGTACTTATTAATCTAACCAAAGAAGTGAAAGAATGCTCTTTTGAAAAAGGAGTTGGGATAGGGGGGTGGTAGGGTGGGTAGGGATATGGGAAAAAATGAGAATTAAGTTGTGTCTTATACTGGTACAAATCCGCATTGTGGAGTGCAATCATGATGTATATATGTAATGTACCAAGAAAGCTTTCAATTAAAAAAAAGAGAAAGAAAAAGGAGTTGGGAGAGGACATTAGGAAATGAAAAGATACCTCTATTTGAGGATAGGCAGAACCAACATTGGCAAAATGGCCATACTTCCAAAACTATTATACATATTTAATGCAATTGCAACCAAAACTGAAGCGCATTCCTCACAGAAGAAGAGAAAACAATCTTAAAATTTATGTAGAATTAGAAGAGACTCCAAACAGCAGTCATTAGCAATAGCAAAGAAAGAGACATCACAATCTACGGCTTAAAATTGTACTTCAAACCTACAGTGACAAAGATAGCATGATATTGGTGACATCAAGAGCAAACCAAGCAACCCAAAAACCCTAGACATGAAAATCAATGGACAGAACACATTTATAGAAGCAAGTCCAGACACATTTGCTCTTTGAGCTTTGACAAAGAGGCCAAAAACATATACTGGAGCAAAGATAGCCTCTTTAACAAGCAAAGTGGAAAATACTGGTTATTCACAAGGATAAGATTGAATCTAGAATCATTTCTTTCATCAGATGTGAAAATAAAATCAAAAGAGATCAAAGATCTAAATTTAAAACACTTACTGATTGTATGATAAAATAGGAAAATCTCTTGAGGACAAAGTGGTAGGCAAGGGCTTTCTGAAAGGAACCCTGTTTGCACAAGAAATGGTACAAAGTATCAACAAGTGAGATAACTTCAAATTAAAAAGCTAGACAGCAAAGGAAATGACTAAAGGGTGAAGAGACCCCGTATGGAATGGGGAAGTTTTTGCCAGTTATTCCCTCCACAGAGGATTATATGCTTCAAAATAAAGACCCACTCAAAAAAATGGCCTGCTGAAATGGACAGGCACTTCTCAGAAGATGTACTAGTGGGCAATAAATACATGGAAAGTGTCCAAAATTGCTGGCCATCAGATAAATGCAAATTAAAACAACACTGAAAATCCATGTTACTCCAGAACACGTGGTTATCATCTGGAAACCAAATGATAAGAAATGCTGAGAAATCTGTGGAGGGAAAAGAAGTCTCTCTACCTTGTTGGTGGAAATGTAAATTAGCACAACCACTATGGAAATCAATATAGAGATTCTTCCAAAACGGAAGCTAATAATTCCATTTGACCCAGCTATTCCCCTTCTTGGTACAGTAAGAGTTAAGGATATCATATGACAGCAATCCATGCATATCCTGGTTTATAACAGGATGATGAACAACAGCTAAATCTTGGAAGTGGTCATCAACACATGAGTGGATAAAAAATGAGATTATCTACAGAAAATTGAGTACCGTTAGCCGTAGGAAGGATAAACTTGAATCATTTGTAGTAAAATGTATGCACCTTTAGACCATAATGTTAAGGGAAATAAATCAGGCCACAAGCTTAAGCAAGGCATTTTTGGTCTTCTATGAGAAACCCAAAATGCAAATAAAGTGCAAAATGAAAGATAATAGGAATCAGAAAGACGGGTCCTTTGGAAAGGGGAAGGAGAACAAAGCAATGTGGGGTATGTACCGGGAACATGTAGCAGTTTCTCATGAGAAAGGTAATCATTATACACAGCAAACACACACTAGCAAAAACAAACACCATGAGACTTCATAAGGCACACTCTGGTGTGCCTGGGTGGTTGACGAAATTCTGACTTTTGATACTATATCTGCTTTGGCCCTCCTTCCTCTCTGGTGTTGCTCCTCAGTTTTGCTTTGTAGCCACTTAGACCGCAGAGGCTTTGCTCAGCCACTCCCTTGCACGCCGTTGCCTCTGCTTTGGAGCCAGACCAGACTGAACCCATGATCACCTGAAACTCTAAGTCACATAAAGTCTCTCAAATGCCTCCTCCTCTGTGGTGGTTGACAATGGGAAAGCTCAGTAACGTTGAAAACTGGTATCAGCAGTGGTGTCATTACTGCGACTGTATCTGACGTGTGGTACAAAAGTCTTCGGAGCTGGTTTGTGCGAAGAATTTGAAAAAGTTAAGAAAATCAGGCTTGAGAAAGCCTAGAACACTGTAAGTTGAATGTGATGGTTGATTCTGACGAATTCAGAAGACCAGAATGCTAGTAGGATTCTGGTTAGAAGCAGACGAGCTGGTATACACGTTACACTCCAACAAAAAAGCAAAACAAAACTCAAAAAATGCTTGTCTACAATTGAGGGTGCAGGAAATTGAGGGTTGGAGCTCTGGTCTGTTTGACCTGGTGGAGGAAATGTCAAAGCAGCTCCGTGTTTAGGCCATGGAAGGGAGATGGGTGGCTGCGTTTAGCTAAAGTTAATAATGAGAATCAAGAGTAGAAAGAAGAGCCAAAATATTTGAAAAACTTAAATTTTGGCCCCAGAAAAACCATGTAGAAAGTTGATGTTAAATGCACCATTAAAATGAAACCAAGTGCTAGATACAGGGACAAGAGGAAAGATGCATGGAGTATGTTTCATGAATCAGCCAGACTTCACTCATCAGAGTTGACAGTGAGGATGTCTGGTCACAGCTCTTTCTGTTTAGAACACTGAGATAGGTGGAAGTATAGATGGAATATTTCAGACAGTGAGCATACATATACCTTCTTAATACAAGAAAGATAAACAAATTTTGAGTCATTACACATGTCCATGTTTTACAGAAGTTCATTTCTATCCCATGATATAAGCTGAATAAATTATTCCTTAGTATGAAGCAGAGTCTTTTGTAGATCTGTGTGTCAAAAACCCATCTTCAAGATCAACTGCATTTCCTTACTGGAGGAAACAAGTCTGTTTGTCTCTGTTGTACATTGCTGTGCACGCCATTGCTCCCCAAATCAAGTGAAAACTTCTATTTTGAGAGTCTCAGGCCTTGCTCTGTTCCCTGTACACATCACTATCATCCACAGACACCCAGATTTCATCCACTAAAGCCTTAAGCACTAGACTCCACAGATATCAGCCCATTCATGTTCTGGTTCCAACTCACTACATATTTAGTTCTACCACATTTGTTTCATGTGCATGTTACAATTCACTAGGGCTTTTTGGGTTCCTTTACCTTCTAGAATTTTCTCTTTTTGGCATCTGTGGTGTACATCCTGGTTTTCTTTTTTTTTTTCATAGTCCTTAGTTTCTTTGTAAGCCTCCCAATTCTCCACGGTTCTCTTGAATATTTCTCTAGTTTAATCGATGTGGGATTTTTTAGGGACATCTGATCCCTAACAAAACAATGAGGAGTATCTACATCTGAATGAAAATACAGTCTAAATCTCTAGTTCAGAGTGCATCTTTGAACTCTAGGTCCCCTAAAACTTCAGGCTGGATCTCCCATATTGAAAATTTATCAAATATCTCAACCCAGACATGTTCCTCATGTACTTACTACCTTTCTCTATACCATCTTCTCATTGCTCATGAGGAGACTTTTCCCTGGTTTTCCTGCTTTAGTATTAGCATCTTGGTCAAGCTATAAAGCCTGGAAGTTATCTTTTATTCATTTGTTCCCATATATAAAAACATTCCATCCTTGTTGATTTTTCCTTTTGAAACTCCCCACTTTCTTAGATGAGCTCATTTTTATTCGTTATCCCTCCCCCTCATGATTATCCATTTACAGGTGACTACTATTTTAAAACATGGCTACTGTGCTTCTTTCAGCCTCTTCCTCATCAAACCTGTCTACTGCAAACAGGGAAGCTGTTCTAATCAGTATACTATAATTATTTTGCTCACTTTCAGTAGTTTCCCATTTCTTTTAAAAATAAATTCACAATCACAACACTGTATTTACAATCTTTATACACTGCCCTCCAGCCTCATTTCCTGATTTTCCTCTCTGAAAACCTTCAAGACTCAACTCATATTATTTGCTCTACTTGGAAAATTCTTCCATTATCCTCTTCCATGTAGCTTCTCTCATAGTTAAGAACAATTAGTGAAACATAGTTGGCAGCAGTTGAAAAGAAAAGCATAAATAAGTTAGTAGGCAGTGTTCCTAGGGTTTGATTGATAATGTGCAGAGTCATGTAAATATGCTGTGGAATTCTGTCTCCACTCTCAGTTTTGTAATATCAGACACATTTATTCATACATGTAAAATGTGCACAAAGTGTTTTTCATTATGTGTGACCCCTATAAAATTAATATGCTAAGGGGGATGATGAATGAATGAATGAATGAATGGATAAACAGATGCACACACCAAAGCCTAGCATGTTTGCAAAGTGCTTAGAGGGAAAATAGATGGAGGATAGCCATGCAAGGAAGAGCTGGGCACCAGAGATCTCTATGAGGTGGTGATATTTAATTCAGAATATGATAGAAGGAGCCAGCTGTGTGAAGAGCTGGTGGAGAGCAGGTCAGGAGGAATATCCTGCATCTGAGAGAGCCTCAGATCTTGCTGAATCCACTACCTCATTTGTAACTAGGACAGTGACAGGAGTTACCATGTGGAACAGTTAGAGACATCTATCATGTGAAGCTCGCATCTCACTATCTGGTTGGCAGTAAGCATTGGACAAATGTTAGTAGCATTCAGTGTGAAGTACATCAAGTTGATCTTTCCCAAATATGTCTTTATTTCTGAATATGCTATGGTACATGTTGACCCAAACATTTTACCTAGACACTGATAAATCGATTTAAACAAACTATTCTCAAGTACCTACTGTGTACCCGGCAATATGCTGCCTGCTATGCAAGACTAAAAAATATCAAAGGACTAAACTCTGTTTTTATATTCTACTTTTCATTTTTTTTTTGTTACTGCTTGGTGTCACAGCCTATACTAGAAATAATCCCCTCCCCATATATCTCCTTATATTTTTTCTTCTGTTTTTCTGCCTGGAAATTCAGTACACATGGCTTTTTTGGGTGATGACCTTATGAATCATTTGAATCACAGTTGGTATTTCTGAACATTTGAAATGCTCACGGCAAGGAAGCCTTCACATTTCTGAAAGCAATGCTGTCACAAACACTGAACTTTATTGAAAAAGGAGCCACATGCTAATGGAAAATATAAATGTTATCCGAGAAAAGTTCTGTATTTGTATATTAAAAATATTTTTGTACCTAATAGCTACATGCGGCTACATTTCTTTTCTTCACATAGATGTCCACTTCCAAGGAAATGATGACTGAGATGTTAGAAATGCAAAATCAATTAACAGCTTGTATAGTTCATTTGGCTCCTGCAGATTCAGTAATGGCTTTATTTGTATATAACTGTGTCTGCTGCTTATTTTTGACAAGTTTGGACAAAATATCTGTTCTGTACAATTTCTGAGTTCCTGATGCTGCTGAGAGTGGCTACAGGGATAAGATGTGATGAAAGGAGAATGAAAGATTTTAAAATATTTTTGTGAAAGATTATGCTTTTATTTGTACCTATTGTGTGTCAGTCTCAGGTTTTTATTAATGACAGGAGGATATCTTGAGGTTAATGGCTTCTTTTATGAAAATAAGATAAAAAGAATGACTGATTTTAATTATATTTTTAAAACATAAGAATTGCATCTGTAAGAGTGGTTTTTTATCTTGATTGCTAAAAACAATATTCTTCAATAATGAAAGATTGATCTAAATAGGACATCTGGGAAAAGCTTACCTTCATTCTGTTAGCCATTATGTTCTCTGTTTTTGCTTATTTCTTTGCCTTTAGATAAAGCAATGCCTAAACTATCCCAAATACTAAGAATCTTGCTTTTTAAGCTCAAGTTTTCCTAATAAGGCATATTGTTATTTGGATGGAAGAAAAGAGAAGAATACTTTTGTTATATATTTGTAAGAAATATTTCAAAATATATGTCATCATGTTTATAGCTTTGTTAGTCTATATCAAGATTTATTTCTTTCATATGAGAATGACCTTTTATGTGTGAGTATCTGTGTGAATATATACTAATGCTATGTGTATATTTGTGAGCATAAATTTAAATATGTACATTAATGTGATTTATGTGTGTGTTTAAACCTTGAGAAGTCTTCATTATTTGTAGGATTTCTAAATTACTTATTAAGTGATGTTGTTAGATTTCTGAGGTTGTAGATTGGAAGTATTTGAAAAATAGGTGGTTCATAAAGTATTACAATTCAAAATTATGAAAGAGATTAACTGATGTGGGCAACTATTTTTGAAAATAAAGCGTCTGGAAAGTCTGTTGGTAGATCTTAAGAGAATTAATAGAACATGGGGAAAACTAGTATTATTGAAATGAACTTTCACTGAACATCAGTCAATTCCCACATCCTGTGCTAAGTTCCATAGTACCAGTGTGCAGTCACTCTGGATTTCAGCTGCCAGTCATGCTGATGTCTCCTTTCCCTCTCTTGCTGTCCATGCACTGCATTGCTCCGAGTGCTGGTAGTGCACTGATAATGATGCTCCTGAGGCCATAGTTATAAGCTGAGATAATTATGATACCTGACATGGTGCTAAGCTCACAGAGGGACCTGTGACTTATAGGAGGATCCATCTGTGAGTGTGTGGAACAGAGATTTGCTTTATTTTGTAGTTACTGGCTCAAGAATGTACAACTCAAAATATATCTCTTGTTGAACTAACAGGTTCCATTTTAGCTTAATTTAGAATTGCATTCCTAACTCTTGCAACCTGAAGTCTTGATTAATAAAATTTTTCATGTGGAAAGTACAGGATAAAGTTTTAGTCTTTAATTAATTTTGTCTGAGTAGACAGCTTTATAAAACAATAGCTCCATGATAATATGTAAATCACTACTCGTGGTATTTTACAGTGGAATGTGAATAGAGAAAGCAAAGAAATTTGATGTGAGTGCATTGGTGAGGGTTCCAAGAGTGATATCTGAGTGGAATATTAAATAGTTTGGGTGATCAAGGGAAGACAAGACAGGAAGGACCACTAAGACCAAAGCTTGGCAATCAATATATTCTGAAGTTCTATGTAGTTCCATACTTTTGCTGTGGCATGGATTGAGAAGTAAAGTAGTTGGTAGATAGAGAAATAGTGGTCTGGTTGGATTTGGTATGATTTGAAAAGCACAGACTTATAGAAAAGTTTATTTACCCCCAAACTCAATAATATCATTGGATAAATTTTTGAAAGGTGTGATGTAATGATAACTTTTCAGAAATTAATATGTGAGTAGTCTACGTTTCTGCCTTCCTGTGCAGACCAGCTCAGATCCCAGCACTCTTTTCAGTGTAGTGAGTAGAGCAGGAGACTCTCAAAGGAAAGAAGAATAAATCATAAATGTTACAGACACAACTAAAGGAGCAGGTTGTACTTTGGAAAGTAAAAGGGACAAGAAAAAAGTAGGGGAAAATTGGTAAAGGCTGAATTTTAAAGTTTGTGAGGATGCTGACACAGGAGCTAGATGTCAGAGAGCAGACACGGTGAGGAGCTGTGATACTGTGTGAGAAAGAAAAAAGGTTATGAGATTGTATTTAAAATCATTAAAAAAGTTATTACTATGCTAGTTTCCCTTTGTTACCTCTTTCAGAGTTATTAATCAATTTTCAGTGTTTTTTTTCATTATAGTATTAGTGAATATATCTTTCTCTTGGATGAGTACTTGACAAGACTGTCCAATTATTATCAGTTTATATAAAATAAAAACCCAATATATCTTCAGTTTAGAGAAAAATTATTATTCATTTCAAATCTTTGGTGAGACAAAAATAAAGAAGGATCATATGTTTAATATTTATGTCAACTTGGCTTAGTCATATTACTCAGATTTTTGACCAAATACAGTTGAGAGAGTATAGTGAACATGTTTTTATATGAATTTAACAGTTATAATCAGTAGATTTTGAATAAAGCAGATTACTTTCTTCAATGCTGCTAGGAGGATATTAGCCATAATCTAAAATGGAAAAGATTCTGAGAGGAATCTCTTAATTTAGTTAAAGGAGAGGTTTAATTTTTTTTACAGTACATTTAAGTCTTTTGAGAAACTCAAATCAGTAGGCTAATATCAAGTATTTAAAATATTTTGTAAATTGTTTGAAATAATTTAAAACACAAAGCTGAAGGTGGCAGCACACACTTGTAATCCAGCTATCTGGCAGTAGGCTGAAGCAGGAGGAATGCTTGAACCCACAAGCTCAAGACCAACATGGGAAACTTAGAAAGACTCACTTCAAAATATCAGCCAAAAAACAAGACAAAAAAAACCCCCGGCACAACCCACCCCCCCATTTAAAACAAGGAGTGGAAATCAGCAGGAAATACAGGTATGCATCTCGAAGTTCACTTTGCTCATCATTGTAGTGCACTTAGTAGTAGCTCATTGTGCAGCTTCTAGTGCACTTAGTTTGAACTTAGAATCATAGTGAATGCTCATGTAATTAGAGAATTAAGCTTTAAATGAAACATTTCATAATTTCATGATGGTACTGGTGGGTTGGAAAGGTGAATTATTTTCTGTATGGAACCTGTAAACAAAATTTTACTATGTGCTTTTTAAATAAAATAAAAGACCATTTTCTGTACTTTTAATAATATCAGTAATCAATGTGTATTGGCTGTGGCTTCATGTAAACACTTCGGTAACATTCGTTCCGTGCCCAGCTGGGAACAACTGCTTTTTATAGTAAAGTTCCTGGAGTGATGCTGCCCCTCTATGACCTTGGGAGACAGGAAAAGTGAGTCTCTCTGGCAGGATTATTAAAGAAGAATACTGGTAGACCAATGCAATAGACTTTCTTTTTAAATTAAAAATAGATTCATTATTGGAAAAGTGTTTTGGGTGTTGCTGATCCTCAAATATTAAAGTCTAATGCAGAAATTACTCAAGTCAGCTAATTTTTAAAACTGTTGTTATTCTTTTGGCAATCAATATTTTCACATATATGCAATAAATACAATATGATTATGTAATGAATGGCAACATATATAATTTAAATATAAATTATAATTAGATTCAATAATCAATCCCATTTTTAGGTCAGACTATGGAAAAAGCTACCATTTTATTTACAAACACAGTGCTTCCTGAACAAAATGTGAAGTACATTTTATTATGCACATTTAAAAAGTAAGTAACTGAGGCACAGTGAAATTAAGTGATTGGCCTTTAGCAACAGAGTAAGTTTGTAAGCCTAAAATTTTAAACAGTTCTATGATTTCTGTGCCTATTTATCATTACATCTTTGATGTCATGAAAATAGATAAATAAAATAACAAAAAGTCTAGATGCAACATAATGGATGCAATTTTGTTTATGAAGTAAAAAAGAGGAGATATTAAATTTTTAGTAAGGTTAAGTTTATAAAGTGTGATAATACACAAAAAATTAAAAACATAAGCCACATAAATAAGTTGTTGACACTGTGTACATAGCTGATATCCATGGTTCAGCGACCTTATGCAAAACAAAAAAATCAACCTTATTTTTTAGAAATCTAAAACAATGTGTATTAGTGCTAAGATTATATGATGGTGTTGATGAATGTTTTTTCATCTTGTTCATGACTCTAAGAAGGAGTGTTCTCTGGAAGTATGGGAATCTCTTTTTATTAACCCATACTTCTGAATAGCAGTACACATTGTTTGATGCTACTGAAATAGAAATTCATTCTGAAGTGCAGCTGGGGTAAATGTGTTTCACATTTGGATCTTTTTACAGTCAAGGATGCCATCCAATAATGCTATGAGTGGGTATTATACCTGTATTTAAGTTCCACAGCTAATAGAAACTCTATTATGGTATGAAAGACATTGATGGATAAAAGTTTCAAGCTTTCAGAGGTTACAGTCCATTTATTTCTTCACTGTGAAACACTGATAAAATATTCAATGTCTATCAAGCACTGTGTTGTGTACTTAGGATACACTTTTCTCAAAATGGACAAAGTTCCCACCTTAGGAAGTGTATATACTACCAATAAGATAAATTTCTTAAACATTAGAAACTCTTATTTAATGCACTCAGACCAGAGGCCAGAAAAAATTTTCTCTAAAAGACCAGATAACAAATATTTTAGGCTCTACTGGCCACAAAGTTTCTGTTGAAACCACTTAAGGCCACCATTGCAATGTGCAACCATAGGCAATATGTAAATAAATATGGCTATATTCCAATTAATTTTATTTATAAAATAGGCAATGAGCATATATTATATAGAATCTAGTCTAGGTCTTCAACTTAGTAACTTGGAAAGAACAAAAATGACTTGAGGCATTAATTCCATTTCATAGGTGAACTGAATCAAGTCCTGAGTAGTTGAGTCATTAGTTCAAGATACAGCATATGGTTTGCGCAGTCTGAGATGGAAACCATAAGTTCTGTCTCCTAATATAGTTTCTTTCTTCTTTGCTTTGTTGTGCAAGGGAGTCTCACGATTTGCAATAATATCATACTATGAATAAGGGAGCACTTTTCTTTATTTTGAAGGGTCCAGATACTAGTTTTAAAATCTCCCCGGGCACTCCCTGTTACCACCTCTATAACAGCAGAAATATCACTGCTTTTTCCATTACAACCACCACCCCTACAACATCATCTATATCATGAACATCAGCACCGCTGACTGCAAAACGAGAAACAACTTTCGAGCACCAGGGACGCACTATCCCAAAGTTGAGGGTGATTAGCTTGGAATAGCCATCTGGGAGTTCATTCAAGTATAATCCTGAAAGCCTCTGAGAGGCTGTTGAGAGGAGCTTCTCACAGCAGTAGATACATGTTTAGAGTTGTCAGCACGGATTCTAAAGGAGAAACACGTCCCGCACCCTCTGCTTTTGAGAAACATGGGCAACTCAATGACTGGATTGCTTTAGTGCACGGTATTGGTGGAGACTTAGGAGTGGGGCTAGAGTCATATTAGTAAAGAAACAGAAATCAGGGCCCGGGATTTAGTTCAGTGGTTCTACAATCTGCCTGGCAAATGCAAGGTCCAGAGTTTGATCCCTAGCACTACATATCACAATGCAGGGCGTGGTGGCAGGAGGCAGAGGCTGGAGGACTGCTGTGAGTTCTAGGCTTACCTGTGCTACATAGTAAGTGCAAGAGCCCTACACTACAAAGCGAGACCCTGTTTCCAAAAACTAAAGGAAAAAAAAAAAAAAAAGAAGAAGAAGAAGCAGAAATCAGTCAGGCTAGACAGTTTGGTGGTTCTGACTGGCCTGCTTATTAATTTGTTTTCTTTCTGTTTCTATAGCAATACACTTGGACTATTGAAAAATTCAGATGGGTTAAAGAAGAAAATTGTCATCTCTCTGGAGATAACTAACAATTTAGTATGCATTACTTTTATGCCTGTAAGTGTATTTACATACATTTGCACAAAAGGATTGGAATATACATTGCTGTTTTGAACTGAATTTTTTACTTTTCCAGAAAAAACATCATTTTTAATGATCTTGAAGATATTTATTATATGGTTTTGTCTTTTTTTAAAAGCAATTACTTATACATTCAGAAGATGGTTTCTAACTTTCTTTCCTATTGTCAAAGTCATACATAAACCTATGTTTACACCATAAAAAATTTTGTTGGTATTAATTCATAGAAATGAAAATACTATAGCATAGCATATTGGTAAATTACTATCAGAAAATATTTGTAAAATTTTACTCATATGCAATGTATGAGAATGTTTTCAATTCCTCCCTAAAATAACTATTTTATCTAAAATTAACTTTAGCATAATGCCATATTTTGACAAAGAATTTTTTCTCACTTACAATAAATTCAGTAACTTTTATAGAATAAGTAATGTGAGCTAGTCATTATTACCAGTACTGATATACTCCAAAGAATAGTTTGTGATTCTCCAAAAACTCAGCATCTTATACTTGTCAAAGTTTAGATATATGGCCATCTACTACTTTGATAAAAGAAGCTAAGAAGTCATGTAAACCTTTTCAGATAAGCTTTTATTGGAAGAAAGTTCTATTTATATTTGGTACTGACAGTAAGCTCATTATCAATGATTAATCATTATCTTGGATGTATGACACAAGAATTCAATTTTTTTTTTTTTTTTACAATATGTAAAGCCTAAATTTTCCTTTTATCTTGAGGTAGGGTTTTAGGGACTCTGTAGTCAAGCTGGTTTAGAACTTGCAAGCTGGTCTTGAACTCACTGTCCTCCTACCTCAACCTCTCTGGAATTCCATTGTACACTATCCCCAGTTTAAAGTCTACATTTTAAGTAAGTTAATGTCTGATATTTTGTGTGACCTGGTCCTACCAACAATATTTATTGGATTATTAAGAAAATCATAATAATCACCATGAAATATAAAACTAGCTCACAGGAAAACTTGAAACTATTATTTTATATAGAAATAAAGTTGTTGATCATAAATCTGATATCCTTCTTGCTGTGCCACTTAATTAGCAACATCTATCAAGTTGCTACTAAAAGAAATAGCAACTCAAGTATTAATATATGAGGTGACAGTGGGCATTTTAAAAAAGTTTCACGTTTAAAGAAATATTAAAATTGGGTAGACAATTGCAAGGCAAAATAAATTCTTTTGCTTTGTATTTTATATTACACTGTGAGATTGGGGAGTGGCTTTTAATTAATGGAATATTTTCTTCCTACTAATTCTGGGTAACTGAGCAATATACGCTGACTTGAAAATCAACCAAATTTGTGCACTTTTCATTCCACTGTGTATCTTTTTTTTCCCAAGACAGCACATGTTAATAAGTACTAGTAGTCCTTTGTCTGATTTTAGGTGCAAATTCCATCAACCCCCTTTAGTACGGAGTTGAACTGAAGACCTCTAGATCCAGTGTACGGTGGCATACTCTGAGATAGTCAGCTGCAGCTAGTTTTAAATTAAAATGTTCTCACTAAAGTTCATACTTGAGAAAGAATTTCACTTGACATTCATCTACATTCGGAAGTGAACTATGTCTACTCATATCAGACTTAGACTATTTTCTCCATAGTTTCTTTTACTTTGTGAACTGAGTTGTTTCTTTGACATGGAAATTATCTGTAGTATAGTGATCTATTTCTTTAAAACAAACCATGTTAATGGATAAAATCTGACATTCTTTCCATGTAGTTTAATTTTTTAAAAAAATCATTCTAAAATTTTGATTGAAAGTAAAATATAAAACATACTCATCTTATGAAATGTTGCTTCTTTGATATACTTTCATTGTGCCACATTGACCTTAAGTAATTTTCTGTATTATATATATCACACAACATGAGCAGATTTTACTATATCAAGATTTTCATAATCACACAAGAAGCCTAAATATTCATCTTCTACAATTACTGTTTTTACATTGCTACCTTATAAAGTGCCAGCCAAAATTATGACTTACATCTTAAATATAGTGATAAGCCATTTGAGTCAACTTTGTCTTTTCTGTGTGACTTTTCAAGTGTGGTGTGCTCAGCATGGTACAGCTTCAAAGATCTCCATGAGACTCATGACTGAGACAGCTTTCAATGGTGGTTCAAGTTTTGTATTTATATTCTGTAGGTGGTTTTAATGTGAGGTAATTTACATATTTTGCTATTCTTTTAGTATGCATTTTATCTTCATAAATGTTTGCTGAATTATAACTTTGTGTGAAGGGAAGGCCAGGGCTTCACATTCCTTTAGAAAGAATTCAAACTTTGGCAAGATTTCTTTCTCATACACTTACACAGTGCTTACTGTGCAGAGATGTATACATACCTAGACATCTAATATATAGACATATTGGATATGCAGGTATAAAATGTACACATATATATGGTGTCATTTTCAAAAGTTTTTCATTTTAACATTTGCTTTACAGTAAATTCCTATTTTTGGTGTGTATTCTTACCTAGTTTGCTATTGTAAAGATTATATGTCTACTACCACAGTTTAGATAGTGTTTTATCACAGATATAGTCACATCCACAAACATATACAAACACATACGTGCACTCATACCCCTCACATATCCTCTGTGTTCAAATCTCCACTGCTACCCCCGGCAACCACAGGTCTGGGCCCTTGTCTTTCCCAGAATGCTATAGATTGGTAGAGAAATTAAACTGTGCGAGTTTTGCCTGGACTTCTCTTCCTCAGCACAAAGTATCTGTGACTCATTTATATTGTTGAACCTACTAGTCATTCCTTTTTACTGAGAAATACTAACACTGATTGTATGTACAACTGTTTTACCAAGAGAGGAACATTTTTGTTTCTATTTCCTACCAGTTATGTGTAAAGAATTTTAGACTTTGACCTTTCTGCTGTTTTTGTGAATATATAAATGACTAATAGGTCATTTACAGGGTGTATATTTAACTTTATAAGAAATAACCAAATTGTTGACCAAGGGGATGTCCCCCATTTTTCATTTCCACAATGTGTGAGAAATCCAGTATCCTATCTCCACTAGACTTGATGTTGATTTTATTATTTTTGCTATTTAAATAGATACTTTCTGGTCCTTTATTTTTTTCATCTTCCCAAAGCCTAATGATACTTACTTGTTTTCATTTGTATGGATGTTTTGTAAGTAATACATTAAAATTTTTCATGAATTAAAAAAAAATTGCTTCACATATTTGAGAGAACAGTCCTTTGTTGGGATGTGATTTATAAATAAATTATTCTACTACAACTCATCTTTCAATGCTCTTTAAAAATAAACATTTACTCAGTAAAAGATACTGTAAAGTAAACCAAATTTAACTTTTATTTAATGGCTCTCAATTTTGGTGTTGTATTTAAAAACTGTATTGTCTTAGTTACTTTTCTAATTGCTGGGGCAACATAACCCCAAATTAAAGGAGAAAAGGCTTATTTTGGCTGACAGTTTGTGGAAGTTTTAGTCCATGGTCAGCTGGTTGCAAGGCAGGGTGACATGGCAGTGGGGACCCCAGGGGAGAAACAGTCCATGGTAGGGCAAGCAGTAGGCAGTGAGCTACAAGCAGCAAGCAATACCTCCCTCTAGCTTTATCCCAGTCAAACTACCAGCCTTGGGGATGGATCTTCCCATTACCCCCAACAGATCTATGCTAAAACAGTTTAGTTATCACACACTCCTGATCAAGCCACTTACCAAAAGCTTAACCTATGATGCTTGTGGCTTTGGGGGACATCTAGATAAAATCTGTTTTAGTCGTAGTTTAAAGAAATAGATCTAAGACAGCACACACCACTTATATGGTTATTATATAATGTTTGTCCAAAAGTCAAATGCAAAAGTCCACAGAGATCTAAGTGAAGGTGAAAACCAGACTCCCCTGAAGAGAACAGCAGCCAAAGCTCAGCAGGCTTTGCTCCTCTGTAGGCAGGAGCTGTTTGAGGTGTGTTCCTGACAGGATTCCAAAGGTAAACCATAGTGGATGCCTCCCTGATTATGGGGTGAGACTATTCCAAGGAAAATCAGCAGCATTCGGTCTTCTGTTCTCCTTTTATGTCATTTTGGCAACAATCCTCAGGAGTATTTTCCATGTGCAGAGCCACACTGGCTCAGTTTAGCTGGGGATTCCACTTGGACTGACCATTAATTAATCAGCCCACCACACAAGCCATAACACCTAATTTGAGATCTCAACAACTTTCTTCTGTGTACTCTGGTAGATATTTCCCTATGGTAATTTGCTATTTAATTCATCCTCCAGAGAACCTTCCTGATTCTGTTCGGTTCTTGAACACTGACCTTAGGGTCTAGGTGTCTTCATTCTGAGATCAATTGGAGTATGTTATAAATACTAGAGTGCTATAAACTTTAAAAACTGTATTTCCTTCTATGCAAACTCATGTAAATGCAAACTGTTATAAAAATGTATGTTGTTCATAACCTTGTATCCAATTCTCTAAATTCCCCATGACTGTTTGATCTAGCTTTGTAGAATAAAACAGTGCTTGAGAATTCTGGGTCCTGTAAGTTGCCTTTGGGTAAATCTGGCCCTGGCACTTTCTAACCGAGGAATTTTTGGAAGACTATGCAATTCAAAGACCAGTTTCTTCACCTACAGGTTTAATACTTATGAATAGGAAGATTCGCATAATGTGTGAAACACAAAGTCTAACTTCCTATGATCTCTTGTCAGACCACTAAGGGTGATAATTACTATAATTTTTTACAGAAACTACACCTTGCTCCTTTAGCTTACTGTCAGTAACAAACATCACACAACAGTGCAGACACTGAACTTCTTGTCTTCTTGACCAGTGTCCCAGATACCTCATCCCAGCCTGTTCTTTACCTGCCAGAACTTCATCCCACTGGCTCCCATCCTGATGAGAGTCATCACCAAGTGAGCAATAAAACAACGTATTCTCTAGACACTGTGACTCCCTATTCCATTTGTCTTTCTTGTTCTGAATTAGTGCTTATGATAAAATTCCACTTCAGGCCCTACAAAAGTTAGCTTATCTCTCTACTCATGCCCTCAAACTCCATCCTGTAGACCTATTTTGACCCTAACCAGAGTTTTGCCAAAAAGTTCTATTTTTAATATTTTAATTTAAAAATAAATAATAGATCATACATAATAGATCAGTTCTTAAAATATGAAAATCTCCCCCTAAATCTAGAAAATTTATGACAGATTTCACAACTAACATTTTAGCCCTTCTTGATTTAAATGGCTACTATGAAGAGAATTTTGGTTGCTAAACATGGGATACTTTCCCTTTTCATCTTCCATGGAATGGGATAGAAAAAGTTATGGCTGGCAATAATTTGAACAGAATGAGTACTGAAAACTTTTATGTTCCAGAATTGTGGATGTGTAAAGGCAAAGCTAGGCTATTTTATCTATAAAACCAACTGCTGAACTGTTCAGAGGTTTATTGTCTCAGGTCAAATAATATTTCTTTTGTGAGAGGTCTTTTATTTGTTTGGGAGTTGGAGTTTGTGCCTAGATTGCTCTCTAGTATTTTGAATGCCACTATTTTCTTCATTTGTAAAGAAGGAATTTTGCGTGTTTTGAAGTCTGTTTTCATCTTCTTT
The DNA here is from genome assembly GCA_004026965.1 of Petromus typicus. Lineage (NCBI taxonomy): Eukaryota > Metazoa > Chordata > Mammalia > Rodentia > Petromuridae > Petromus > Petromus typicus. Next base: position 1,780 of record PVIR01027624.1, on the reverse strand, counting down.
CATCTCTTCTCACTCTCAAAACTAAACTAAGGATGTGAAATATGTACCATCTCCTTTTGCTTTCCCACCTCAGAGCTGTGATTTTTTCAGAGAAAGAGAAGGAAATGCCTGTAGGTTACTGCAAAGGGGTAACTGTGACAACTTTCTGGAAAGTTAAGCACAGACAAAGATCAAATACTCTGATCTGAATCCATTGTGTGTGTTCGTAGCACATGTGAGAAAAATGTAAAATCAAGGAAAGACCACTAGTACAAAAGTAAGCAAAAATCCTAATGTTAGTAGAGTTTGAGCAAAATGTTATAGAAATTCAAGGAAATGGCATGCCCTCAACTTCTTGGAAGATGAGCGCTAATCATTTGTCATCAATTGTATTTGTGCTTAAAAGTACAAGCTAGCAATTACTTAGGCTTTTGAGTTACTGGACACTTAACACTTGCCTGAAGTTTCATGGGAAGTTTCTTTGGGAATAATTTTCTACCCTGTAGGTAAAGGTTGGATAAATGGTACCAACTATCTACCCTAATGAATCAGTGCTGGTAAAGTGCCAGGAAATTGTTGCATTAATCTAAATGGTTATAAAATTCATTCATTTAATCTCTCACCCTGGAGAGGGTTCAAGGTGGGAGTTTTAAGCAAAATCATGGCCAAGTGTTTTAAGAATTAGGTTATCTCTGCATGGCTTGTGTTGCTTTTGCATCATTCCGGGCAGGATTGTTACTGCTCTTCAACATCATATGCTTCTTTCCTCTGAGCTGCTTTTGTGACTATGATGAGGTTTGAACCATGATTTTAATGATTCATGATATCATCTTGGTGTTTATCAAAGCTTCATGGTAAGGAGGTAAGTTTTGGTGTCAAGATGTGCCAAATACCCTTATCTGAGAATAGACCAAACATCTAGAATTGTATATTAGAAGATACCAAAGGTCAATGTGAAGTACAGTTCAGAGTGAGACCCTAGCACATCATCGGAGAAACACTGTAAATTGAGGCGAAAGTCATAGATGTTAGTTCCTAGCTGGTAAAGATGATGATGCCCTTATACTTCAGGAAAAATTGTCAAATGTTAAGGATTTGAGAAACTTTAACAGAGTGAATAGCATGCTTCAGTTTTCTCTTTTAAGTTTTCTTGAGTGCTTATTGTGTACCAGCACTGAAGGAGTGCTTTATGTATTTTATCTCATCTAATCTTCTTAAGAACTCCATGGTACTGTCTGCATTTTAGATGGAAAGAACTGTTCAACTTCTTGGTGGTTGTAAAGTCTCATTAAGTAATTTCAACTGGTCTTAATAGTGTTGCTTGTAAAGCGGGAATAATGCTAAAATATTTTTTTAATTGAAATTTTTATTGGTACATTACATATACACATCATAATTGCACTCGACAATGGAGATTTGTACCAGTATAAGACATAACTTAATTCTCATTTTGTCCCATAGCCCTACCCACACTACCACCCCCTATATACATACAATTTGTTTCCTTTCTTTTTTGTTATAATGTCATTATTTTCCCCCTTCAGCCTATTTCACTTTGAGTATTTTCTATTTCACAATATAACATACAATTCTAGAAATCATTTACAACTTTATTTTCTCATACCGGAGAAAAGATGTGATATTTACCTATCTGTGACCTATTTATTTCATTTATGAGGATATCCTCAAGGTATGTCCATTTAAGTAGAAATGATTCAAACTTATCATTTTTTATGGCAGAGTAAAACTCCATTCTATAGAAGAACCACAGCTTTTTTATCCAGTCTCCAGTTGATGGACA
>PVIR01027623.1:0-22724 GCA_004026965.1 Petromus typicus | reverse complement strand
ATAAATTTTTCTAAAAAGCAGTGTTGTTATCTTACCCACTGTTCTCATGAATTAATCACATCTAGATCTCAAACTTATGTAATATAGCAACACACTGTAGTTATAGATTTTAAGTTATAGTTATTTAACATTAAGAATTCCTCTTTAGAAATAATAATAGCTGTTTATTGAATGTTTAACTTGTGTTAAGCACTAGCTATTTTTGTATATTGTTTAATTTTCACAAATGAAATAGTGTACCTTTTGTCTTTATTTTAGATTAGGAAATAGACCAAGAAAGGCTAAGTAACTGGGCCAGCACTTTCTTTTAAACACAAAGATAGAATTTACACTGCACAAAGACCCTCACTTGTTTCCCATTGTCCTGTAGATAAAGTCTAAATTCAGTATAGCTTTGAAAGCCCAGCATAACTTGCCCCCATTACACTGCCTTAGACCTTTGTTTTTGTATTCCAAGCACAACAAACAGTTGATCAGTAATGCATCAGTAGTATTACAGTAATAATAGTAGCTAACATTTATTGATTATAGTTAACATTTTATTAGTACTTATGCCAGGTATGGACTTTACACACAGTAGATCCTTTAATCCTCACAGTGAGTTTGCCCCTCAGCAAACTTGTTTTAGCATTTTACAGAGTCACATTGAACCTTTGCAAATTCATAAGTATCAAGCTTCTAGCCTTTTGCAGATTTGTTTCCTCATTCTCCTTCTTCTTTACAGTAGCTTCTATTCCATTGCTACTTTCTAAGAGTTTTAAAACACATACAATATATAAGCATATATAGAGAAAAATATGTGATTGTAAAGTTACACCCAGTGAACAATGTGAACATATTCTCATAAAACAACCAAATAAATATTTAGAAACCCCCAGAAGTTACTTGATAGTTACTCCCAAATACCACATTTTCCTAAAACTTTTTTTTTTTTTTTTGAGACTGGGTCTTGCTTTGTAGTTCAGGCTGGCCCTGAGCTCAGCCTCAAACTCACACCACAGCAGTCCTCCTGCCTCTGCCTGCCGAGTGCTGGGATTACAGGCGTGAGCCACCACGCCCGGCACTGTGGTGAGTCTCCACACCCAGTATTGTATGTGGTTATGAGGATCAAGGATCAAACCTGGGTCCTTGCACTTGCAAGACAGGTGTCGGAACCACTGAGCTAAGTCTCTGGCCCCCTAAAACTCTTCTTACCAGCTCTAAGTGTAAAATATATACATTCTGTATTATTCTTCTTCTTGTCATATTTTATGGTCGTATATCTGTTTGCTTACTTACTTCCTATCAATTTGAAAGTGTATATGTGTGATACTTGCATATCTACCCAAAGAAAATACATGCTTGTCTTCATGACACCCACTGACTACTGTCGTAAATATTAAGTGAATTTTCTATACATTCTCCCTTTCAGTGCCCAAAAAAACCCCCACAAACATAAATTTAGTGGATATTGGGTAATATCCAGATTATTCTCTGCAGAATTATCCTAAAATTAGTTAACAAGTCATGTTAAAATTTTAATGCGATAGGCATCTGTGTTATGTTGTGGAAATTTAACACAGTGGTTCTGGCACCTGCCTTGCAAGAGGAAGCACCTGGGCTCGATCCCCCATAACCACATACAACAAAGCCGGACGTGGAAACTCACAACCACCAGCAATCAGTACTGCGTACCACAATGTTGGGCATGGTCTCTCATGCCTATAATCCCAGCACTCGGGAGGCAGAGGCAGGAAGATTGCTGGGAAGTTTGAGGCTTCCCTGGGCTACATAGTGAGCTCAGGGCCAGTCCGACCTAAAAACTGAGTCAAAAAAAGACTGACACTCCTTCCCAACTTCCTACTTCCCCCTGGAAAAGGACATTAAAATTTATTTCTTTTTTCAGGATTAAGTCATTGGGAACTCAGGCAGGTGGAATTAAGTCGCTGATATAAGCCATAATTTATAGTACAGTATTGTTTTTGAATGTTTTTGTCTTAAAAACTGGCTAGTCTTGCAAATTACTTATTCTTAATTTATACTGTTATTTCTTTAATTTGTAGAAGTTACTTTCTTTTTAATTTTTAGACTCTTTTATAATACATCTTTGTCCTAACCATCATATCCATTACCAACAGTTCTCCCCTACCTCAATTAAATAATAATGGTAATATATTTTCAATATCTTCTTTTAGTCTTTATCTCTTTATTATGGCATATTAGGAGCTTCAAACGCTGTCTCTTTTATATCTGTGGAGATTTTGTCATCTGTTTAAGTCTTTTCTACAGCACTGTTATTTGCCATAATGGTTCATTTTTACATTATTACATCTTACTGTTTAAAAGCTGATTTCTTTATTGAAATAAATATTTATATTGTTGGATATAAATGGTACCTCCTCACCCAAATCCTCTAGCAACCATGCAATTAACTGTATTAGGTGAATCACTATGACAGATCCAGAAAGTAATGCATGCCAAGAATACCACTGTAGAGAAAGAAGCAAAACATTCTAGCTTCCTCTCCCTAACCAAAAAAATAAGTTGCAAAATGTTAGAGTGTGAACATAGTTAGATAATGTAGTATTAGAAACAGTAAATTCAAACAAATGACATTAAAGAAGGCTTTAAGATATCAGACAATAGTTTTATATCAGGTTTGTATATTTTATATATGAACAGGATGTTGCTTAATTTAGTGAACTAATTGTTCATCTAGTGATGAACCTGGAAGAAAATGTTTCAGGTTAGTTTGGAAGACAGGTTACTAGTGAACAGAGAGAATTGACGTTTCTGTATGCACAAAAGCTTAGAGGTCTAAACAACATAATGAACTAGTTGAAAAGTGATACATAATTTGCTTATGATGCAGTGATACAAAAAGATTTGAGAATAGGTAGGGGTGAGATCAGAAGGCTACATCTGCTATGTTAGAACATTTAAATTTATCTGTGTAGGTGTTAGAGATACTTTGAAGAGTTTAAATGAAATTAGTGAATAGCTTTGACTTCCAAACCATATAAGTTGATTAGAAAATCATTCTGAATCCATTATAAGAGCCTTAGTAGTCAGAAAGATTCCAATAAACCTCCTTTTTGCATTGTTGCAAATGTGTATAACAGAAGTGGATGTTTAAAGTGAAAAAAAAAAACTTCCTGTTTGGAATTATGAAAGTTTGTTGCAATTTGTTAATTACATCAATGTCCAGAAAGTTTACCAGTAATGTAATGTGTGTCCTTCTATCTTTAAAAGAATAAAGTAGGACAGATAAAATTTCCATTTTCATTTACTAGTCCCAGTCCCTTGCTTTATCCTGGAGGTATGTATTTTTCGCTCAGTGATAGTCTCCTATAAAGTACTGAGTGTTCTTCCAACAGGATATTTCAACATAACAAAATAATTTTAGGTCTCTTTTATAAAGATGTATATTTAATTTTTTTTAATTTAAAATGGTCAACAAACTCATTTAAAATTTTAAACCGTATTATTCATCCCAGATTTGTCTTTTCATATCTGCTTACATCGTTTTTTTTTTTTACTAGATTTGTGTAAAATGAGGCACATGGTCTTGATGACTTTCTCTTTTGATATTTTGGCCAGAATAATAGAGTTGCTTTTACCGTCCTTTATAACAGAAAATATATCTAATATAAGCTGATATATCAGTGTTAATTATACAAAGTATTAAAATTTAGTATACATTTATAGTTTTATATATATTGAATGTAGTACATCAATATACCAGAATTAAACAGATACTTAAATTGAAGTAAAACACTGAACATATTAATAAAACATTGATTAACGGAGAGAGTTATTGGTTGCACTGAAATTAAAGAAGTAGAAAAAATACTGAGCAAGAAAGGATGTGGATAACTGAATTTCAGAAAGCTACATTATGTAAAAAAGTAGTTGATTTTTAACTTACAAATTGTGCTGAATTATAAAAGTTATTTTGAGAATTAATATTTTAGATCTTAGAGTAAAATTTTTCTCTCATTTATTCTACCAATATTTTAATGACTTACATGGGACAGGTACTGAGGCTAACATAATAAACGAGATTACATGGCCCCTTCCTTCTTGAACTTACAGAATTTTGTGGCATATATCAAGAAGGTCAGACATTTATTTGATTTTTTTCTATGATCCTTTGCCATAATTTTGAGTCAGAATCAGAATTCTTTTGCTTCCTAGTATATCCCTAGAATCTAGAATATTTGCTAGATATACAAATATTTATTAAATGAATAATTGATAAGTTGGAAAGATTAAAAACTTACATATGACACATTAGAATTATGATCAGTGCTCCCAAGGGAATAAGAGGGCATTCTATAAGTAATATAAAAGCATGTAACAATGGATCTAGTTGAGAATAAAGCTATTTAAAATGAAACTTTCAATTGAGGCAGTATTTCTTAGACAAGCTTATAAGAATGAGTGGACAATATCTAAACATATTTTGGGAATGATACTTGAGAACTACATTGGCCTTGACAATGGCATTTTTGCTGAAAAACAACTTTGTGACTATCTGAGGTAGCCTTTCTTAAGGTTTGATATTGGTGGTGGGGCTAGAATAATTGGCAAAGCATGTTATGTCCTACAGGATCTGTCATTGCACATCTTTCCAATCTTTTACATTGTCCTTTCACATATCTTTTCAATTTTTTGGACATGGTTAAACAAAACTAAATAAAAGTTAAGTTCCGTGTCTATTATATTAAACAACACAACTGAGAACATTTCTGCCATTATGGAAAGTTTTGCTAGATAATGCTGTTCTTGAGATTATTGTTTTCTTTCTTTTTGTAAATGTGTAATGTGCTGTTCTATATTTTGCCTAGCTAACCCCTATTCTTCCATTAAGACTCCGCTTACGTACTATCATTTGTGGAGAACCTTTTACATCTTTTCCTGTCTCCCTCCAACTTTAAAATCTATATTATTGCCTTTTGTCATGGCTGTTGCATTTAAATCCAGGAGTCAGTGTTAATTATACTAAGTATTAAAATTTAGTATACATTTATAGTTTTGTATGTATTGAATATAGTGTACCAATATACCAGCATTAAACAGATATTCAAATTGATTTCTTTTCTCAGTGTTGACTGAAGTACTACTTTATTAGGTAATTGTGACATTAGGAAAAGACCAAATCTGTCTATAATGCAGGTCGTTATCAGATTTTCCACTTGAATGATTTTATATGTTAAACAAAACTTTAAAATAGAGTTGACCCTAAGCAATTTAAGAATCCAGGTAAAGGTAAATAGTATATTTGTAGGTAGGAAAACCCTATCAGTTGTGTTTTCATTGAAAAATACAAAATTAAGTTGTAGCCATCATGTCAACTTTAATCATTTGCATTGTGATAAACATCGAGGAATACAGAAAGCATCAACACGGTCCTCTCAAGTTTATAATTATTGGTTTTCACCAGTTTCTGTTCTTCTCTGCTTTATCCACTGCTCTATATCTCTCCATCAGCTGATATATTTCATGTATGTTTCTATGTGAGGGGACCTTATATTCAGCAAAATTTAGCACTTCAGAAATATTATTAGTGGAGCAAATAGAACACACTAAAACAGGATTTGAATTGGAAGAGGGGCTTCAAATTGTTGTTAAGGGCCAGTCTTATTCCCTAAGTAAGAAACAAAACATTCTTTCTCTGACTTGTTTGTAATAGATGTAATGACTATATTTTCCAGACCAGAGATCTAGTTCTTTTTCTAAAAAGGGTTTTTTGTTTTGTTTTTAACTTATGGTTTTGGTTTGAGTTGGGGTTTGTTAATTTATCCTAAAATATGAGGCTATAATGGAATAAATGAGGATGCCAAATGCTATTCTGTATCTTATGGAAATAATAAATTTCTCAGCATATATCTGATTTTAAGTATTCAAACTTGGAAGGTATTATTTTCACTTTTCTGAACTCAGGTGAATTTACCAACACTTGGAGGGTGCGAGCTGGAATGGTTATTTGATTTGATTCAGATACTTAGATTCTGTGGTATAAATTAAGCACAATAGGTAGAGAATAGATTTTAAGGTACATTCCCAGAAGATATAGGAATTGAGGAAGGCAAAAGAAAGCACAGAGAAGAACAAGTAGAAACCTGTAAAGAAAGAAATACTTATCTGGGTATGAAATGAAGGCAAGATAAGAATTCCTCCCTGAAGGGGAAGATTGACTAAGTAATAAGAGAGTTTGTGCTAGAAAATGGAGGCTTAACTTAATAAATAAATGTATTAATCTTTGATTTTTTTAAAAAATGGCATTTTTTTCTAATTTTTCTCTGACTTATGCACATGAAAGTATTTGCTGATCTTACATATCAGAAAGGAACTAGAAGCATCTCTTGTTAATTTTTCTGTAAAATATCATACACATATGAATACATTACATTTCCTCCCAAAAAGTGTTTTTGGGGATTGGGAACAGTTTCTCTCTAGGTATTCTGTATTGTGCTCTTGATATCATTATGTTTTGTAAAAAAAAACAAAAACAAAAAACTCTTTGAGGATAATAGAAGCCTCTGCCTCCTGAGTGCTGGGATTACAGGCGTGAGCCACCACGCCCAGTACTGTGGTATGTGGTACTGGTTGCTGCTGGGCATGAGTGTCCACACCCAGTATGTGGTTACCAGGAATCGGAACCCTGGTCCTTGAGCTTGCAAGACAGGAGCCGGAACCACTGAGCTAAATCCCCGGCCCAAGGATAATAGAATTTTTAATATTCCATTAGCATTCTGAGCACCAGTTTATATGCTAGAAATGTAGTGCATTAGTAGAGCTCATGCATAGCATGGTTGAGGCCCTGGGTTCAATCAGGATCATCCCCCCAAAAAATCATCTTTCCATGATTTTGACCCTGATTTTTAGTCTCCCATTTTAATGTTTTTACTTTAATTTCTGGCATTATTTTCTGAACTTTGTAGTTCTTTAGATCTAAAATGTACCCCCAAAACCATATGTATTCTGAGATAGGACTTTGGAAGGCAAGTTAGATCAAGAATGAGACCAATGGCTTGAGTATGCTAATCAGAGGGGGGTCAGTGGAGGAATGTGACCTGGAAAGGTATTTCCTCCTCTCTGCTTTCTGGGCACTTTACATAAACAATTCCAGCTGACCCTTCCACCATGACCTTTTTGTCTTGGAACCAAGGGGCCAAGAACTAAAAATGTGAATCAAAATAAACCTCTCTTCCTTTAAAGTTTGGGTATTTTGTACTTTTTCCCAGTGAATAGAAAGTGAATTAAGATTTTGAAGATAGGGCTGGGGATTTAGCTCAGTGGTTCCAGCGCCTGTCTTGCAAGTGCAGGGGCCTGGGTTCGATTCCCTGGTAACCACATACAATACTGGGCGTGGAGACTCACCCCAGCAGCAACCAGTACCACATACCACAGTGCCAGGTGTGGTGGCTGACGCGTGTAATCCCAGCACTCGGGAGGCAGAGACAGGAGGATTGCTATGAAGTGACTTTGAGGCTGAGCTCAGGGCCAACCTGAACCACAAAGTGAGACACTGTATCAAAAAAAAAAAAAGATTCTGAAGATAATTATCAAAAATGCTGACCTCATAGTTAATTTAATTCTCAGTGATAACTTTCATGTTTCCTTGCATGAAGAATTGGCAAGATGTATTTCAGGTGTAATTTACATAATTCATTTTTATGAGTTCTAATAGTTGAGAATCTAGCTTCTCATCAACCAGGATATAAAACAATTCCATCATTCTCCAAAGTTCTTTTGTGTATGATGATAGTCATCCCCTTTCTCTTACATCCAGACACTGGCACCTATGGATGACTTTTTCCTTATACTTTTCCTCTTTCTAATGTTATCAAATGAAATCATATAGGACCTACTTTTTTTAGAGTAATTGTTTTTATTAGCACATATTTGCAGTATACAATATTTACATTCATTCTTAGGAAATTAGGTACATGTACTTAACATAATTTGAGTCTTCCTTAGTAACATGCAGTTGAGATATATCCTTGTTTGATATGATAGGAGTTTGTTTCTTTTTATTGTTGAGTAGTGCTCCATTTTGTTTAACTACTCAACAGTTGAGGGACAGTAGGTTATTTCTAGTTTGGGGTGATTATGAATAAAACTATGTGAACACATATAAGTATTTGTGTAAACATAGTTTGTATTTCTCTTGAGTATATTTATATTTTACTATATATTTGGAGGTAGATTGTTGGACCATTTGTATATGTTTAACCTAGAAATTGTTAAGCTGTTTTCATTTTGTGTTCCTACTAGCAATTTTTTGGAATTTCAGGGTTTTTTAAAATCAGAATTATTAGCAATTTAAGTCATTCTGATAAGTGGATACTATTTTACTCGTTTTAATTTGCATATCAGTGGTAGATGATGATGAGTATTTATGTGCTTATTTACTACCCATATGTCTACTATTGATGATGTGTCTTTTCAAATCTTTTTTACTATTGCCCTTAAAATTTGGACTGGAGCTTATCTTACTATTGCTTTTTAAGAGTTCTTAGTATAATCTAAGTCTAGACTCATCTGATATATAACTTGCAAAAATTATACATAATGAGGGGAAAAAGAATGTGATAGTAATTTTAAAAAAGGAAACAAAGCTTATGTATATAGGGGTTAGGGGTTGCAGGATAGGTGGGGGAAAGGGAAAAAATGAGAATCAAGTCGTGTCATATTCTGGTACAAACAATGTTGTCTGTGATGATGTGTATTCATAATGTACCAATAAAGATTAGAATTTCAAAAAAATTTTTACATATGCTGTAAATACTTACTATAACCTTTTCACCTTAAACAGTTTTCTTTTTTTCTACCTTCATCTTTACTGTTTTTCAGAAATCTTCATTTCTTTGTGTAGATCCTGGTGTCCTGTTCAATGTAATATAGTTCTTATGCCTTCAGAGTTTTCTTTAACAAATTTTGGTAGCACAGATTAGTTGATGATAGGTTTCTTAGTTTCTGGTGGTTTGAAATATATTTTGCTTTCAATTTTAAAAAATACTTCTGCTGTGCATAAAATTGTGAATTGAGTTTATTTTGGCACTTTAAAGATATAACTCCAGGGCCGGGGATTTGGCTCAGTGGTTCTGGCACCTGTCTTGCAAGCACAAGGACCAGGGTTCGATCCCCGGTTAACCACATACCATACTGAGTGTGGAGACTCACGCCCAGCAGCAACCAGTACCACATACCAGGGTGTGGTGGCTCCCACCTGTAATCCCAGCACTCGGGAGGTAGAGGCAGGAGAATTGCTGTGATGCGAGTTTGAGGCTGAGCTCAGGGCCAGCCTGAACCACAAAGCGAGACCCTGTCTAAAAAAAACCTAAAAAAAAAGATATCACTCCGTTGTCTTCTGGCTTGCGTAGTTTTTGTATATAATTGTTTGTAATATAATTGTATATAATCTTGTTTGTGTATATAGTTTCTCCATTTTTTTCCTCTGGGTACATTGAAGATTTTTTTGTCAGTATTTTCTGAGATTCTGGGAGATGTGTTTTGAAATCTTTCATTTGCAGCATTCTCAGCTATCTTTTCAATATTCTATTCCTTTCTTTTTCTCTTCTTTTGGTATTCTAATTACATATATGTTAGTTTGATATTTGTCCCCTGATTCTTGGACACTTTTTTCAACTTGTCTTCCCCTCTCCTGTACTCTTTTTCCCTTTATCTCCCCCTTCCCCTGCATAATTCTTTGTTTCAGTTTGATTATAGTCTACTGACCTACTTCAAAACTTACTGACCCTCTCTTTGACTATGTGTTCTCTGTTGAAAAACCCTTGGAAGAAATTCTTCATTCTTGTTACCATATTTTTATTTGTAGAGGTTCCTTTGGACTTTATTATAGTTTCTATTTATTGATATCCCCTACCTGTATGTGCACATTGCTCACTTTTCACTACTAAAGTACTTAACATATTAATCATAGCTATTTTATTTTAAAGTCCCTTTCTGATATTTTTTGTAATTTGTATCGTATCTGAATAAAGTTTTATAAATTTGTTTCATGATTGTGAAGTTTTCTTCTTGATTTGTGTGTATGTGTGTGTGTGAGTGTGTGTATGGTGGGGTGTGTGTGTGTGTGTGTGTGTGTGTGTGTGTAAGTTTTGAAAAATTTTTAGACATTGTATTACAATAGCAGACACTTCACTTATGCCTGGAAATTATTCATGTTCTACTGCTTTGCAGTTATTGTCAGGGAATTAATGGCCTAGTTGGCAACTAAGGAGTTCTCCCTCAGTATTCTTATTCCACCTTAATCTTTAGTCTTCCCGTCATAGGAGGATCCTGCCATGCTTTTGTGTTCACCAGAGGTAGATATGGTATTGCCTGCTACTCTGAGTACCAAGCTAGCTAGGTAGTGGAGCTGAGAATGAGTTTCTTGTTGTCCTTACTCATTCTCAGTTTAAGGCAGGCTTTGGATCCCTGGATTTTAGGATTAAGTTTTCCTATGGATCTTGCTGTTTTCCATGGTGTAGAGGATATATTAGTCTGAGAAATTTCCTCATTATCCTTCAGAAATAGAAATACTGGGGCCGGGGAGTTAGCTCAATGGTTCCAGCGCCTGTCTTGCAAGCACAGGGCCTGGGTTCGATTCCCCCGTAACCACATACCATACTGGGCGTGGAGACTCACGCCCAGCAGCAACCAGTACCACATACCACAGTGCCGGGCGTGGTGGCTCACGCCTGTAATCCCAGCACTCGGGAGGCAGAGGCAGGAGGATTGCTGTGATGTGAGTTTGAGGCTTAGCTCAGGGCCAGCCTGAACCACAAAGCGAGACTCTGTCTCAACAAACCTAAAAAAAAAAAAAAGAAAGAAAGAAATACTTCCCCCTCCCCACTTATCCACTCATGATAGGTATTGTTTATTTGTGTTCTGTGGGTGGTGTGGTTTGCTTCTCTATGACAATCAGCATAAAGCTTTTTGTTCTTTAGGGAACAAGAACGAGTGAGCACTTTATGTTCTTCTCAAGGTGGCCTTCTCTCCTTTCTTCCAGGCCTGCATCATGAAGACAGACTTTCTCCAGTCTCTTCTGTCCTTTTATTTTTTGTCATTAATAGTTGGTGATTACTGTGGAAAGAGTATCTGATTGGATATCTGCAGCTTCCAAGTGTTCTGTATTCTCATAGTGGCCCACACTTGTCTGCTTCTATTCTTCTAACTCTATTCCTCTAACTTCTATTCTTCTAATTCTTCTAACCTACTTGTATTGTGGTCCTGCCGCTTTCCATATATGAGGCAGTTTTCATGTCTGATCTCTCCCTGGAAGTGCTTAACTTTTGTGTATATTTCAAATTACTGAATTGCCCAATAACCTGAGCTTTCCAAATGGTTTTTAAAATACAATACATTTGTAGAATATTTTATCTCTTCTTTCTCCCTTCCTTCCTCTGTTAGTCCTTTCCTCTTTCCTACTGTCCTTCCCTTTCATTCTGAGGATTGAGCCCAGGGCCTTGACATGCTAAACAAATTATCTATCAGTGAACTCCATCTGCACCACTCCAGCCTTTTCTTTGTTTGAGAATGACCTTCTCTTTTGACTTTTTACATTTTCAGTAGAAACTTAAAATAGATACACAAAGAAAAAAAAATGGATACCTTGGATATAAAATTACAAAGTTTTGTATTGAAAAGACAGCTCACAGGCTTAAAGATATTATTTGTAGATAGATATATTTTTAATAAGTAATGTTTATCCAAAAGAACTCTTATAAGTCAATAATAAAAAGATAAAGACTGGAGAAGGATTTAAATATACATTTTACCAAAGAACACATATAGATTTCTAAGCACATGAAAAGATACTCAACATCATTATCACTAGGAAAAGGAGATAGGAGATACCACTTTGCACCCACTAGAATGCCTATCATCAAAAAGAAGATAAATATTGGTAAGGATGTAGAGAAATAGGTGATGAGACTATACAGTGGTGCAGCCACTTTGGAAAAGGGGTTTAGCATTTTTTGAAAAGATAAAATAGCCTACCAGTTCTGTTTCTGAATAATTACCTAGAAAGAAAAACATTCTTTATAAAGATTTACATACAATTGTTCACAGCAACATTATTTACCATATCCAAAAAGTGAAAACAACAGTACATTCTGTTAGCTGGCAAATCAATTAACGAGTGTGGTAGACTTACCTAATAAAGAAAATGGTTTGAAATACTAATAACAGTAAGATGCTGCAAAATGGATGAACCTCAAAGACATTATACCTAATGAAAGAATTCAGCTACCAGAAAGCTCATATGAGCATTAGCCAAAATATCCAGTGAATGTTTAAGTTTTAAAACTTACTGTAATAAAAGACACAGTGTCTTTAATCCCTCATGTTTTTACTGCACTTATCTCAATTTTTGCTACTTTCTGAAGCACTTCTGGAAGTCATGAGGTTTTTTTACAAGGTCTGATTAAAAAAAAAAAAAACAAAACAAAACTGTGAGTCTGGATGTTGAGTGCCACGTAGTGAAAAGACTCTTTAAAACATTAGGGTGTATACTTGTCCTCTTTGTTCATTGGATCCAGTACCATGACACCTCTGGCTCTTTTTCAAGGTCAGAAGGACTATGGAAGATTTTGAAAAGTTTTGAATGGATTCAGGACATCCAGGAGTACAGGACATGCAGCTAGAAACACAAAAGAAGACTTTCGTAACTGCTTTAGAAGTGGCAAACATGATGTGTTTGAAGTTAGAGGAAGTATTTTGAGAAAGATTATAGTAATGTTTTACTTTAATAATTTTTTAAATTATTGTTCACTGTACTTTTCAGTCATACCTTGTTTGCTGTGATTCTGCTTATAAGAAAACACAAGCCAATTGACACAAAGTGAGTGAATTTTGTGGTAGTAAATTTTATCTCAAAGCCATTAGTTAATTATATTGTTTTAAATATTATATGTAATATATTTAAATATTAATTATATTTTAAAATATAATTAACAAACCTCCATACATTTTGGAATTCATGGGTAATAAATGTGGCCTGCTTGTTGAAGTAGGATTGTGCTTGACATAAATTTTATACTACTTGTAAAAATATAAATTCTTATGAATTAAAGAACTATTTATGAAAACCAAGTGCACCCACAGACACAAAGTGTTTTATGTTTGACTTTACAAAAATTTTTAAAGAAAAAGTAACTATAAAAGAATAGAAAAAAAGTTTGATTTCAACACATTAAAATGAAATAAATTTTAAAATCTTAGGTATGAGACAAAATGAAAAGCTATAAGGAATGTTTTTTGTGGTGAAGTTGATAACTTAGAATAAATAAAACTGACAGAAATTTTGAAAGCCTAAGAATCCAGATGAAAAGTAGCCTGAGGAAACCTGAAAATAGGTATTTGAAACATACTGAACCTCAGTAATAGAGAACTACAAATTACAAATGTCACGTATGGAACAAATACATTGTTTTCAACCAGTTCTGGGGACCATTTGTGGTTAAGTAAATCTTTATCAAAATCAACACTTTCATTCTTCGGAAGATAACATTAAGCAAACAAAATGGCAAACTATGGGAAGGCATGTTTACAACATGTATAGCTATATACAAGAATATTGTGGGTTCAATTATTGACCATTACAGTAAAGCAGTCATGAAGTTTTTGGTTGTACAGTTCATATAGGTTGTTTATACTTTGCTGTAGTCGGTTTTTTAAAATGTACATAATTTAATTAAAATATTTTTTTAAATGCTAATAACCATCTAAGTTTTTAGCAAGTCAGTGTTTTTGCTGATGGAGAATCTTGCCTTCATATTAATGACTGTTGTGTAGGGAGATATTTGCTAAAAGTTGAGATAACTGGCAATTTCTGATGAATTTGCTGCATGGATGACTCTTCCTTTATGAAGGGTTTTGTTGTACACGTGATGGCATTTGAAAGCATTTTATCTATGATAGAACTTCTTTCAGAATTCAGGTTAGTACTCTCAAACCTTGCCCTGTTTCATCACCTAAGTTTATGTAATACTTTAATTTTTTGTCTTTTTTTTTTTTTAGATTTTTTGACACAGGGTCTCGCTTTGTACTTCAGGCTGGCCCTGATTGGTCCTCAGCCTCAATCTCACATCACAGCAGTCCTCCTGCCTGTGCCTCCTGAGTGCTGGGATTACAGGCATGAGTCACCACGCCCAGCACTGTGGTATGTGGTACTGGTTGCTGCTGGGCATGAGTCTCCACACCCAGTATTGCATGCGGTTAACCAGGGATTGAAACCCGGGTCCTTGCACTTGCAAGACAGGCGCCAGAACCACTGAGCCAAATCCCCAGCCCTCCTTTGTCATTTCTTAATGTTCAGCAACAGTAGATTCCTTCTGATTAACCACTTTGATAATTCATGAAAAGAAACTCAAATACAAAAGTTTAATGAAGAAATTGCAGCAACATAGTCTTACTTTCGTTCTCCACTTCTAATTTATATTTCAAGCATCTAGTTATTTCATTCACTGAAGTCTTGAACTATGTAGACATCCGTGGAGAATAGTATCCACTTTCTTTCAAACTCTTATTAATGTTGATGTTTTAACCTCCTCCATGATCACAGATACTCTTTTTTTTTTTTTTAGGTTTTTTGAGACAGGGTCTCGCTTTTGTGGTTCAGGCTGTCCCTGAGCTCAGCCTCAAACTCACATCACAATTCTCCTGCCTCTGCCTCCCGAGTGCTGGGATTACAGGCGTGAGCCACCACGCCCAGCACTGTGGTATGTGGTACTGGTTGCTGCTGGGTGTGGGTCTCTACACCCAGTATTGTATGTGGTTACCGGGGAATCGAACCCGGGCC
Source organism: Petromus typicus (assembly GCA_004026965.1). Lineage (NCBI taxonomy): Eukaryota > Metazoa > Chordata > Mammalia > Rodentia > Petromuridae > Petromus > Petromus typicus. Next base: position 7,927 of record PVIR01027623.1, on the reverse strand, counting down.
CTTGCACTTGCAAGACAGGTGCCGGAACCACTGAGCTAACTCCCCGGCCCAGATCACAGATACTCTTAATGGCATCTAGGATGAATGTTTTTCAGAATATTATAATTTACTTTGTAAAGACCCCCAGAGGAACCACTGTCTCTGATGGAAATAACCTTAACAGATGTGTTTCTTAAACAATAAGACTTGGGAAATAAAATAATTGTGACCCTCAGGCTGTGGAATGGATATTGCTTAACAGGCAGGAAAACAATATTAATCTTATTTATTGTGCATTTCCATGAGAGATCTTGTGTGACCAGAATTTTTTTCTTCTTTTTTAAGTGATAGTGGGTTTCGACAGTGGACTTAAAATATTCAGTAAACTTTGTTGCAAACTGATGTATCGTCATCTAATATTTATTGTTCTAGTCATAAAGCAGAGGTACTATATATTAATATACCCCTTCAAGGACGTAGGATGTTTAGAGGGAAACTTTTGGTTCAACTTAAAATCACTAGCTATGTTAGCTCCTAATAAGGGAGTTATTTTTGCTTTTGAAGCTTTGAAGCCAAAGCTTTGCAGCCATGGCATCTTTTTCTAATAAAGAGGTTTTTATGTACCTTGAAGATCTGTTTAGGTTAGCCACCTTTATCAATTATCATTTAGAGAAGCTGCTGTAGCTTCTACATTAGCAATTAACAATTATTGCTTCACCTTGTCATTTCTTATCTTTAAACCTCATAAATTCAGTCACTGCTAGTTTCAAATGTTTATTCTGCAGCTTTCTACCTCTCTCAGCACTTACAGAATTAGAAGAGTTAAGACCTTCCTCGGGATTAATGCATGTCTATTAGGAATGTTGTGGCTCTTTTAATCTTCTGTGCAGAACGCTGGAACTTTCTCCATGACGGTAATTTGGCTGTTTCACTTTCTTACTATTTGTGCATTCTTTGGAATACCACTTTTAATTTCCGTCAAAATCTTTCCTTTACATTTATTAGCTGGCTTACTAGGCCTAGTTTAGGCCCATGAGGCCTAGTTTTCATCTTATCTCAGCTTTTGATATACGTACCTTTTTCACTGACCTTAATCATTTCTAGCTTTTTATTTGAAGTGAAAGATAATGCTACTCTTACTTTGATTTGAAAATAGGGAAGCCACTCTAGGTTTTTACTTAGCTTAAATTATGTGTTGTTATACTTTCAGGAGTAAGGAGACCAAAGCAGAGGTAGATACAGTTAAGGGACCAGGAGCAACTGGTCAACAGATCAGTCACAAAACACATTTATCAATTAAATTCACTGTCTTACAGTTTGTGATTCACCCTCAAAACAATTACAATGTTAACATCAAAGACCATTGATCCCACCAGGTCACCATAACAGATACAATAATGATAAAAGTTTGCAATATTTTGAGAATTAGGCCTCATATGATAGACACAAAGTGAATATATACTATTAGAAAAATGGCATTAATATACTTACTCAGTGTAGAATTACAGTCACAAACTTCCAGTTTGTAAAAACAAAACAAAACAAAAAGTCCTCTGCAAAGTACAATAAAGCACTGTGGGAGACAGGTGAGGAGGATGCAGCCAAAACTCTAGTGGCAAGCTCCAGTTCCCCTTCCCTGTGAGTCCCACAGCAAAAGGATTAACAAACAACAAAATTAGAATGTTGAGAATGAGATTGAGTCTGGGCTTGACTCTTGCTACTCTGAGGAGTGTCAGCAAAAAGTCAAGTACCAAGTACTGCAGCAGCAGAAGAGCCCGATTCCACAAGCTTGCTGTATTTTGATTTGGTACCAAGCCTTCGCACCCATAATCCTCACATGTATAAAACAGGGCAGTCATCCACAATAATCCTTGTAGTGGAAAATCCCATAGGGCAGGGCAGACATCCTTAAATCCCAGTAAATTCCAGTAGGTTTTAAGGCCAGTAATCCTAGTGCAGTAATCCTTGTAGTTTAAGATCCCACAGAGTGGGGCAGATTTCCACAATAATCCCAGTAGTTGGTCATAAAGTGCAGGGCAGACATCTTCAAGTCTTAAGTAAGTAAGTCCTAAATGCAAGTAAGTTATCTGCAGTTCCCAACAAAGCACAAGGGAAAAAAAGTTATAGCTGTATGTCAGACAAATAAATCATATTCAAAATATATTTAAAAACAAAACAAGAAGGCTTCATACTTGAAAGCCTTGATTACAGACAACCAAATTATAAATTGTGCAAAAGATTATGACAGAGATATATGAATCGTATTAAACATATACAAAGACAATAGAAAAATAAAAATCATAATGAATAGAAAAAAACGAAAAGACATTCTCTCCCAATTTATGAAAAGTTAAAAATGGTGTGTCCACTCAGTAGAAGATAGTGGGAAAGAACAAACCAGTGATAACTGGCAGAATAGTTAAGCCCCCAAATCATTCACTTATCCAGCCACCCATTGAAAAGAAAAGAAAAGAAACAAAAATAAAGTTTATTCTATAAGTCTTATTTTCATGAGGTTCTAGAAACCTCAAGCTACTTTGCTAATGATCAGAAGTATATGAGTATGTGCCTGTGGTTGTGAATAGAAAAGATGAGTTAAAAACAAGCATGAAGACACCTAAGGTTCTTGAAAGTTTTTGTTACCTTGAATTGTGGCAAGATTTTATGAGTACTGAAGATGGGTGTGTCAGAGCTCAAAAAGAAAAGATGAGTGAATTTAAAAAATAACAAACTACCTAAAATGAAACACAGATATAAACTTTGGAGGAAGTAAATACAGCCTTGGTGATCTATAGGACATATTAGGTTATCTAAGAGATATATATTAAAATCCCAGAAAAAAAGGGAGCCACAGAAAATTTTGGAGAAATACTCAATTTTCTTCAAAACTGATGAAAGTTGTGACTCTGCTACAGGTTCAATTAGCTTACTGTATCTCAGTGTACACTAAAACTATACCAAGACACATATAAATAACAGAAAGTGATATAGAGGAAGTCTTAAAGCAACCAAAAAAACTTTGTCATGAAACTTGGTGTAACTCTGTGGTCTTCAGGGCATGATATTTTTCTGAATATTACATCCAGAGCAACAAAAGAGTGAAAAAGCATAGATAAATCAGTAGTCATGCAACCCATTAAACCATAGAAGCATATCTTTAATGCACTAGGATAAAAAAATTGTCAGCCTACAATTTTACACTCAAAACTTACACTTTTTAAAAAAGAAAAAAAAGTCTTTTTTCAGAAAAGTAATAGCTGAATAGATTCATTGGCACCAAAAACAAGAGATATTGAAGGGAATGTTTGGGACCTCAGGTTTATCCACAGGAAGAGAAAGGTGACAAAAATTGGAAATATGTGAATAAATGTAAAAGATGTTTTATATCACATCATGTTTAATGTGCTAAAATAATATTTTAAAGTAGAAATAGTGCAAGGAGGGATTTATAATATACAGATGTTTATTGTATAACTGACACATAGGGTAGGGTAAAATATTTAATGGTACTATAGTACTTGAAAGATTATGAAAATCAGAATGAATATTGGAATCTTAGGGCAGGCATTTAACCTAAAAGATATAACTAATAAATCAATAGTGGCAATAAAATGAAAATATTAAAAAATCTAAAAGAGTATTGAAAGACAAGGATACAGGGAAGAAAATACATGGAAAAATGCAGAGCAAATGACAAGATAGTAGATATAAACCTGATAATAGCAGTAGTTATCTTACACTTTAATTGGCCAGTAATACTAGCCAATAGAGATTTTCATGCTGGGTTAACCATTAAAAGAGGAGAAAAAGGGCGTATAATTTTTGTACTGATAAAAAAGGAACAAAATAGGTTGATAAGTTAGTTAACTCTGAAGTGTGCACAGAGGAGGAGGAAAGGTAGATTTAATCCCAATTATATAAGTAACTATTAAATTTAAACTACTAAATTCTGACAAAAATACTTAAAGATTTTTTTAAAAAATTCTTTGTTGTTTAATATGACTGAGAAGTTGTAAATAATTGAAATTACATAGTAGAGCAAGTAAAGTGTTCTAGAACTGTATCATGTAAAGCCATATGGTCTAATACAAAAATCATTGTTTAAGATAAAGCAGGTCACTTAATAATTACAGAAGAATTTATTTACCAGAAAAATATGTTATGAAGTTGTAATCATGAATAATACAGCCTCAAACCATTTAAAGCAAAAATTCTCAAAACTAAAAAGACAAAACTACAATTTGATAGAAGGTTTTATATTACTTTTCTCAAAAATTGACATTTTTAAGATGAATTGAGAATGTAGATGATTTAAAAAGCATGATTAACATGTTACTCTAATGAAACAGTATAGAGCACTGTGTATGTATTTAGCAGTTTCAGAATATATATTCTTTTTAAACATATATAGAGAATTTTCAAAAACTGTCCATGTTGGCCATAATAACAATCTCAGAGAGTTTCAAAGGATTATACTGTACATTTTGACTGTAGTATAATTAAGTTAAAAAATCTATGTTAAAGGGAGATAAGCTGTCTTTTTGTATTTCAAAATTAAGAAATAGGCTTCTTAAAATCTCTCATCAGAACACAAGTCATTATAGAGATCAGAGAATATTTTGAATGATAAAGATGATATATTAGAAGTTCTAGGGTACAACATACAGGAGTACTACTTAGATGGAAAGGTATAGCTTTAAATGTGTATGTTACTAAAGAAATAAGGCTGAATTTAATGTGGTACACTGTCATCTTCAGAATTAGAAAAATAAGAACAGAGCATAGTGGGAGTAGAAATTATATAATTAAAAAATACATACCAGTAGAGAAAACCAGGAAATCAAAGAATTCCTTTCAAATATGGTACTAAAAACAAAATTGAGAAACTACTAATGAGCTTTATTGGGGGAACAAAAAGAGAACAAATAAATAGGGAATGAAAAACAGATTGTGGATGCTGTTAACATTGGGTAAAACCATATAATGAAAACTATGGAAATAAATTGAAAAATATAGTTGAACAAGTTCTTAGAAAAATGTAATTAATATAATAAATGAAATATTTTTGTGTTCTTGTGTTAATTAAAATGAATTTAATTAGTAGTAGACATTTCAGAAGACCCCCAAGTGAACCGCTTGTGTTTCTGGAATGTGCTCAAATAAAAAATCACACATTTTATAATTCTTTTCTAGGCACTAGAAAAAAAAGGAATATTGCTACTCACTTTAAGGAGTAACATAATTGATATCAAAACATGATGTATACACAAGAAACTTTTTGACAGTCCAGTTTCAGTGATCAACACAGATGCATAGATTTTAAAGAAAATATTGGGTACCACGCTTACCTTGGAAGCACAAGGGCTGGAGTTCCCAACACACTCTCACACACACACACACAAACACACACAAACACACAGAAAAGAAAATATTGGAACAATAAACCTGACAAACTTAAAAGAATACCACATGATAATGGGTTTTCCCAGTAATGAATGAAAGTTAGTTTCACATTAGGTATCCAGCAGTGAAAAACATTGTATTAATAGATTTAAGAAGAAAAATATTATGGTTATTTTAGTAGATTTTAGAGTAAATTAGATAAAATTCCGTATCCGTTTGTGGATTAAAAGAATATCACATAAGCTAGATATTTGGGCTGGGGATTTAGCTCAGTGGTTCCATCGTCTGCCTTGTAAGCGCAAAGAACCAAGTTTGATCCCTGGGAACCACATACCACAAAGCCAGGCATGATAACTCACACCTATCAGCAGTCAGTACCATACACCACAATGCCAGGTGTGGTGGCTCACACCTGTAATCCCAGCACTGGAGAAGCAGAGGCAGGATGTTTACTGTGAGTTTGAGGCTTGCCTGGGCTACATAGTGAGCTCAGGGCCAGCCTAAACTACAAAAGTGAAACCCTGTCTCAAAAAAATAGAGCTTTCTAACATGATGAGATATTTATTTTACAAGAAATATTGTACTTAATATTGACACTTTGAATACTTTCCCACATATATTAAATATAATTCAAGGCTGCACACTATCTACAGTCCTTTTCAACCTCATAATGAAGGTCCACAAAGGCAGTAAGGTAAGAAGAAAAAAACAAAACAAGTATTGGAAAAGAAAGAAAATCAAAATTATTCCCTGCAGGGGATTTGTATGTGTAAGTGTAGAATCTCCACGAACCTACAGAAATATTGTATTAAATACAAAGTCAGTATGCAAGTCAATTGCATTTCTAAAAATCTGCAGAAAAAAAATTAACTTAAGCTAGCTCTTATACCAGCATCAACACTGCAATGTGAGTACATGTTTAAGTAGATACATGTAAGACCTTATTGTTCTCTTTTGGACAGTTAGGAAACACAGCATGATTTAAAAAAAAAAAAAAAATACAGGGATTGCTGCTGCAAAATCCCATCCAACTGAGAGGCGTGGATCTTCAGTATGAAAAGCAAAGACCAAACGGTAAACCTAAACTTGCTCAGTCTGTCATTCAGTTGTGAACTACAGTTGTGAAAATGTATGTTTTAAAGTACGACATAAATCATGGATTGAGAACAGCACATTTCATTGGAGTTGCACAATTGTGCCATTTCAGATTCCATCTTTCAAAGAAATATCTTCATGAGAGATGAAACTTGGGTCTGTGGTTATGATCCTGAACTAAGATTGAGTTCTCGATGGAAAGCACCTAGTTCTCATCATGTGAAAAAAAGTCCATCAATCAAGATCTAAAATCAAGGTGAATTAATGGAGTCATTTGAGCTGAGTTTTACCCAAAAACACTATGGAAACTAAATACTATAAGGGCTTATTGTTTAAGAAATGATTTATGTTGAAAATGCCCCGAGGAATGGGCAAGTGGTTTCATTTTCTATTGTCTCTATGATCCATGTCACACATTACTACTATGGCAAGTTTTTGTCAAATAAAAACATTTTTGTGTGTTTTTAATCCACCCTATTTATCAAATGTGACACCATGGACTCCTTGCTCTTGTCTGGAGTAAAAATGACCACAAAAGGTAAATATCTTTAATGGATTGAGGACATTGAGGCAGCCATGACAACACAACTAACAAAAGAATCTTTCCAGAACTGCTTCAGAAAGTGGCAAGTAGCAGGGATTTAGCTCAGTGGTTCTGTCTGGTTCCCACCTCAGAAGTGCAAGGTCCCCAGTTCGATCCCTAGTGTCCACAAACAAAAAGAAGCAAAGCAGAAAGTTGCAAAAATGATTGGATAAGTGTACTTGAAACAAGGAGGAATATTTTTAGGGTAGTTAAAGCAAATGTGTACTTTACTGTAATAAATTACTTTTTAAATCTTAAACATTTATTGTGTTTTTCAATCATACCTTATAGAACAAAAAGTATAGCTGTTTGCTTTTTCCCTTCAGGCTTTAATCCAGATGTGAATTGTTTTATTTCATTGGCCTTAGAGAGACATACATTTTGTCAGGTATACTATAGACTAACTTCCTAAAATAGTGATTTGCAGTAATGTTTTTGAAACATTCTTTTTAACAAAATAGAGTTAGGCTATTTTAATAACAGGAGAATTGGGGTTTATTATGTCTGAGTCTTTACCCAGTACGAAAATCTCTTCTGTAGCATTCTTGAAAGTTCTATCTGAAGTTTACTTACTCTTCTACCTAAAATTTCCATTCATTGGAACTAGTACCAAAACATAATAATAAATATTTTATTCAGCACTTATTTACCAAGTACCTTGATAATACTTTATTTGTCAAGTCTAAGATTTCATCCATTATATATCATTAGTTCATGTTCTGTTAAATGAAGAAATATTGCCACTTTATTTTCTGTGGCACACCATTGATGTAAGATAAACCTTGGAGATGTTAAAGAAATTTTATAGATGGTAAATGTTCTTAAAAACACCCTATAATTGGGGCTGGGGAGTTAGCTCAGTGGTTC
>PVIR01027622.1:0-17261 GCA_004026965.1 Petromus typicus | reverse complement strand
TCAGAGAAAAGATGTGATATGTACCTATCTGTGACCTATTTATTTCACTTACTGAGTTGAATTTAAACAAGATAAAAGAATAGTAAATGGCTCAGGCAAAAGACTGCTGAAAAATTAAAGCTCAAACAAGCTGGGCACAAACTAATGACAGCTTGGAATACAGTGGGGTTATTAAAGGAATACAAATCAAGGGGTGAGAATACAATCTCCTAATAATTGTAACTCTGCAGCCAGAGCCTAGCCTGCAGCCTCCTTACCTACTGTCAGTGTTACTCACTGTCATTACCAGTACTTACTTGTGCTTCTGTTGGTGAGAAAGGTAGGGCTTAACAAAAAGCAACTTAGTGTAGAAAGCTTTGAGAGCTTCTTTAGCTTGCTTGTCTAAAGAACTATAGATGTGATAATGTAAAAAATAAGTAAGTGCTGGCATCTGGTTCCACCTATGTATCATGGAAGTCACATAAAGAAAATTATATTTACTGACAGATGACTAATCAGTGAATGCTATTCTCACTTTTTTAAGTTTAAGAGAAACAACACCTCAGGGCAAAAGACTCTGAATCCCTGATCAAAAGATACTCCTTGTAATTTGTGTCCTTTTAAGTTAACAGCCACTAGTGGCATGGTAGGAGGTTCCCTCCAGATATCTATGTCCTTTCTTAGAACCTGTGAAAATGTATATGGCAAGGAAGAATTAATGATGTAAGCAATCAGGATTGCTTAATAGCCGACCTTAAACTATGAGATTATTCATTATGAACTAATGAAAGTTTTGTAAGGTACTAGCCTTAGGAAGTCGACGAGGTAAATGAATCTCTGAGAGAAAAGGTAAATAATCTTTGAGTTATTTTCTCTTTGTGTTTGCAGTAGGTTTTGCTGTATCAGTAAAATATGAAAAGAATCAAGTGTTAGCCACAAATTCAGATAGAGGTTCTGAGTGTACAATGAGGAGATCTCTGCTGCATTAAGAGCTAAATTATTGTTACAGGTTCCCTCAGGTTTGTTCATCCCCAGCATGGCCATTGGAGCGATTGCGGGAAGAATTGTGGGGATTGCAGTGGAACAACTTGCCTACTATCACCACGACTGGTTTATCTTCAAGGAGTGGTGCGAGGTCGGAGCTGATTGCATCACACCCGGCCTTTATGCCATGGTTGGTGCTGCTGCGTGCTTAGGTAACATCATTGTGTCTGTATACATGTAGATGTTTGTAAATCTGAGAGATTTAAAATAGCCAGTGTTGTTATGCTTGTGTGTAGTTGGTGGGTGAGTGGCTGGAGAAGGAGGGTACAGCATGGAGGGAGGAAATACATCAACAGAAATGAAGAATAGTCACTCTGATATTGTACAACACATGCTGGTTTTTATTCTAGTTATCTTTGAACATTTGTTATTATTATGGTAGTAAATTTGTAATGTTACTGGGCCCTCAAGTGATAACCAGCCTGATATGAACAACTTGGGTTATGACTAGAATTTTAGTTTTAACTTAAAAACAAAATCTTAAATTATAACTAATGCTAGGCTCTTGAGCAGAGGAAAATCATGGTGAAAGTAGGACTTCGGAAAGACTAATCGTGGAGCATGGCTCGTAAAGTGGGCTAAAAGTAACGGGCTCTGGAGTTGAAGTAGGATGAAAGGACATTGAACATAAGCCACAAAGTCTTGTGTGGACTGTGTTGATATACACTGTGACTCCTGTGGCCATTTTGCAGAGGAATCAGGTAGGGATAGGTGACAGTGTAGGTACTGGGCTCAAGTAGAAAGATGCACCAAGAATGATCTCGCCGGTTGTTAGGAAGAACGTGGTTTCAGGAGTTGGATCAGGGAATCTGGAATGAACATCTTTTTGGGGTAGGAAGAAGAGTTCCGCTTTTAAAATGAGTTGTATTTTCTGTGCATCACTAGTTGAAAAGTGAAACAAATGTAACAGTGAGATTGATTATGCATACATAATTTGAGGGATGAAACAGAGACAAAAAGTAGAAAGATGTGTACTAGGGAAGCATCATTTGAGAACAGCATTTGCGTCAGTGAATGTATGAAGTTTTTGCAGAGGAAGAGGCAGCTACTTAACATTGTTAATGAAAATCGTAAGGATCAAATATTTTACTCATTTTGTAAAGATGTGGAAGAGAGAATTTCATTAAATGTCCTACCTATATGTATTCAATTTGTAAATTAGTCACAAACCAGGCACAATGTGCTCCATCACATTGCTTAAAAATTAGTAAGTTTTTGGGGCTGGGGAATTAGCTCAGTGGTTCCGGCGCCTGTCTTGCAAGAGCAAGGACCCGGGTTCGATCCCCGGTAACCGCATACCATACTGGGCGTGGAGACTCATGCCCAACAGCAACCAGTACCAATACCACAGTGCCGGGCGTGGTGGCTCACGCCTGTAGTTGCAGCACTCGGGAGGCAGAGGCAGGAGGATTGCTGTGATATGAGTCTGAGGCTGAGCTCAGGGCTAGCCTGAAACCACAAAGCGAGACCCTGTCTCAAAAAACCTAAAGAAAAAAAAAATAGTAAGTTTTTATAAATGTGAAATTATATCTTCACTATAGCAATAGACCAAACTGGCAGTGTTGTTTTAATTGGTCAACTGTACTTTTTAGGTTTTTGGAGACAGGGTCTCGCTTTGTGGTTCAGGCTGGCCCTGAGCTCAGCCTCAAACTCACATCACAATCCTTCTGCCTCCCGAGTGCTGGGATTACAGGCGTGAGCCACCACGCCCGGCACTGTGGTATGTGGTACTGGTTGCTGCTGGGTGTGAGTCTCCACGCCCAGTATTGTTATGTGGTTACCGGGGAATCGAACCCGGGCCCTTGCGCTTGCGAGACAGGCGCCGGAACCACTGAGCTAACTCCCCGGCCCTCAACTGTACTTTTTAAAAAAATAAAGATAAACATATTTGGAAATAGTATGGTAAAGGTCTTCTGTTGTAAACACAAAACTTGGGTGTTTCTCTAGGTTTGTTAGAAGTAGCAATATACTGTCCTAAGAAAGTAGTAGTGTTTGATAATGCATTCCACTAAGTTCTGTCTACAGTTCTGCATTCAGCTGCTGTACAAGAACTCTAGGGACATGCTGTGGCCAGGATCCAATCCTTCTTGACCAGCCGTGCTTATTTTTTTCAGGCGGTGTGACAAGGATGACTGTCTCCCTGGTAGTTATTGTGTTTGAGCTTACTGGAGGTTTGGAATATATTGTTCCTCTCATGGCTGCAGTAATGACCAGTAAATGGGTTGGAGATGCCTTTGGTAGAGAAGGCATCTACGAAGCACACATCCGATTAAATGGATACCCTTTCTTGGATGCAAAAGAAGAATTCACTCATACCACCCTGGCGGCTGATGTCATGAGACCTCGAAGGAATGACCCTCCCTTAGCTGTCTTAACTCAAGACAACATGACGGTGGATGACATAGAGAACATGATTAATGAAACCAGCTACAATGGCTTTCCTGTCATAATGTCCAAAGAATCTCAGAGATTAGTGGGATTTGCCCTCCGAAGAGACTTGACAATTGCTATAGGTATCCTTTCTAAAAAATACCTACACATACATTTATATGATTGGTATATATACTCACACAGAGATAGATTTCTGCAAGAAAAGAAAGCAATGAAGTGTAATTAGTCCCAATTAGGGTGTTAATGGATGGCCCTTAAAGGCATATCTTCCCTAAGAAATAAATTTGTGCTCCAGTGTATTGTTTTGCTGCTAAATATAATTTTCATTTCAATTGTAATGATAGAGGTATAGTCCTATAATATTAATGAGAAGGCCAGTTGGACTTAATCTTTTCTAATGTAGTCTGAATCTTGTCCCAACACCCAAAGCTGTTAAGTGGTTAGACTCATTAAGGCATGGCTTTGTCACTGCCCAAATATAGGGATGTAGGACTGAGTGGAAATATCAGAGTGTTTGGCTTTCTCCCAAAGGTCATTCTTTTCAGCATGTCATCTCCTGTCCGGCTTACCTCTGTGGCCATTGCTGGAAAATTAGAAAATAATTCTTGTGCCATTTAAGGAAGGAAGATAGTGTTGGAGGTGGCAGTGGTTGTCAGATCAAACTGCAAGCTCATTTTGCAGGAGAGAGAAATAGAAAAGAAAAAAGATTCCATGGAGAATTCTTAGTTCAGGAAGAGCCTACTGAATAGGAAGACTTTTCAGAGATGGGCAGTCCCATCATTCAAAGGCTTTGCTTGGTTAATAGACCAGTGTTTGCTACAGATGACAGTGTGTGCTGTCAGATTCAGATGTTTTTACATGTTTTGGCTTCAAAGCCATTGTTTTTACCAGCTGAGTCAGCAAAGAATATAAATTCTTTAGATTTGACTGGCAGGCAGCCAAGGAGAAAGAAAAGGTGGTCAGAACTTTGGAATTTATATAGAAATTTACAGAGACAAATATAAAGAAAGTGAAAAAATTGAGAAAAATCTAACTTCCTATTGACTGAGTAGATACATTTTTGCAGTCTTTCGCTGTCTTGAGAGAGAATATTGGGACAGATGAGATAATGCTGGTTAAAGAGAATTAGGGGATATTGTAAGTATATGTAATATTAAACATACCGTCAGAAATGTTAGTCATGTCTGTGTTGTTTGAAGATAGGATCTCATACCATAGTCCAGGCTGACTTCAATGTCATGATCCTCCTGCCTTAGCCTCTGAATTGCTGGGACTGCAGACAGTACTTGTTTCCCAAAGTTAAGTTGCAAGAAAGAAAATTGATTTACCAAACCATCTTATTTACATGGAGATTATTGGTTATTAATAGATTTTGATTTCAGTAATTGCCAGATGGCTTTTCAGTTGATTTTTTCTTGGTTAAGAAGATAGGAAAATGTGAAGGGGCCGAAAGCCATAGCATACATTAATTTTCCCATAAACAAATTGCCTCTAGAAACAAAAAGCCTATTGATTTAACATTTTGGTCTTTTCTTCTTTTAGAAAGTGCCAGAAAAAAGCAAGAAGGTATTGTGGGGAGTTCCCGGGTGTGTTTTGCGCAGCACACCCCGTCTCTTCCAGCGGAAAGCCCCCGGCCGCTGAAGCTGCGCAGCATCCTGGACATGAGTCCCTTCACGGTGACAGACCACACCCCAATGGAGATTGTGGTAGACATCTTCCGAAAGCTGGGGCTGAGGCAATGCCTCGTCACACACAATGGGTAAGTTGACGTCACTGCCCAGAACTGGTTCTACTCCTTTGATACTGGAAGTTTTATAGGAAAATGGGAAGCAATTCCCAGACAGAAGATCAGTGACTTAACTTGTTATGAATACTTGATCAGTCTAAGTTTTCTACTTCCCAGAGAGTAAGAAAAATGTCAAATTTGCACTGTAAATTAGAATTTTTCAAGACTACTATACTTCAGAGTTGAAAAAGAGATGCTGAAAACGTGACTAGCATGTTGAGCATATTGAGGGACAGCGGGCCTTGCCTGTATGGAGCACTGAAAAACCTGTTTACACTGTATTTTCTTTTTTAAAGTATGTAATTTTAGTATGTAGAATTCTAGAATTATTATAACTTTCTAGATATTTTGCTGCTCTTTCAGCCAATATTTGATTTATCTTATAATGAAGAAATATCATACAAATGATTTATAAATAAGGTGGAAATCTGCTTTAACAAATGCTGTTTCTTCTTGTCTACCTTTTCCATCAGAAATCTTTCACATAAACGCTAGTTACCCCTATCTAGTAAAAAGGCACATACTGCTCTTATTTTTCTGCCTTTCACATATTAACTACAAGGGTCCCTCAGAGAACCTAGGCGGGGCAGCAAAGGTTTAATGCACTGGATCCCACAGCAACACACTGGCTGGTGCCCACTCTCCCCATTCCTAGGACTGGGACCTGTCTCTACACCATCCTTCTGTAGGCCTCTTTGTTTCCTTTAGACTGCTGTCCCTTGTCAGAATTCTAAACCTGTTTCATATGAAGGCAGGTAACAGTCTGGAAAAGGAAACAAAGGATGCTATAGGAGTAGGAATAATTGGATGGCTAACCCCGAGTGGGGTGAAGTACTGTGCTATAGTCTCTTAGGAAAAATCAGTGCAGCCTTTTGTTTTGCCTTTTGATGTTATTTTACAGCGTATAGCATTTTGTTCAAATGTGTAGTGAAACCTCCGACCCTAGTCTAGAGAAAGGAAGAAGGAACAGAAAGAGAGGGAATTAGGTTATTGAACACCTTCATGTTTTCTCATTTCACCCTGTAGAGTGTCTTCAAAGCCAGCAGTGTCTCTTTACACATGCAGTGATTCAGGTTTAAAGAGGTTTAATAATTTCTTCAACCAGCTTTCCAACTTTAAAGCTCAATCTCTTGCTGCAGTTTTACACTGGAATTTACTGGGCGAATAGACTCCTTTTCTTGGTGGCTTCTTAAACTACTAAAACATTTTCTTGGCAAGTACACTACATTGGGTTAAGAATAGAAATATAATAAATATCATTTAGATAACAATAGATATTCACATTTCTATAAAGAGAAAACTAAAATTAGATCCATATTTAGTGTTTTTTACTGTGCTAACTAAAATAACTTCAAAAATATAAAATTGTTAAAGGGGTAAAACTCAATTAAGGGTAGGGAGTTTACAATTATTAAATATCAAAGATACTGATTATAGAAGAGGTATATTATTGCTGCTGTTTTCTTTTGCTTAATTTTGTTTAACTTTTAAATGAGAATACAAAACTTCATTATTTAAAAACTTGAAAAGTGCTAGTTAAATGAGATAACTTTTCAGAAAGCTTTGTTGGTTTTTGACCCCCATTTAATACTTTAGATCTTAATTGGAACCTCAGCTGAGATATTTATTATAAGCTGCTGTTTTCTTCAAGTTATTCTTTGTGCCTGGCATAGTTTGTCCTTTTGTGTATTAACAAGTATAAATGTAATTCTCTTAAGGTATGATTAACTATGATTGCAGAGTTATTGTATTGGTTAATTTTTATGCTTTTCCTTGCTGATTAATTTCCAAGATTCTGGCAGCATAGATACTAGAAACGAATATGTTCCAAAGAAAGTGTGAAATAATGAAATGGACTGAGAGCAGAGATTGCTGATTACCTAATGCTTCTGGTCTACTATGAAAAGTGCATGGAGGCTTTTTTCTAAAGGAGTGTATTTAGTTGCTTTGATCATATTTTCCTTTTTTTGTCCTTCACAGAAAATAAATTTTTAACATATGTATAGAAAGCAAAGAGATCATTCAGGAAAGTGACTCTTAGGATTTTATTTTCTTTAAACTATGTAAGAAAGAAAGATGCTTTATTCTCAGTAAAACTAAGTGATTTAAACTCAGAAAAGAAGTCCTATCTTTTGGAAAAGGCTTGACACTTTGGGTGGAAGAGAGAAAAAGAATAGAGCGCAATGAGGAGAAGATGTGCCTAGAAATTTTAAAGATGTCTGTTATCATCGTCTCACATTTTGTATTTTAATTTAACAAAATTTCTCAATGTTTTAGTGATAATAGTTAAACAAAAACATTTGAGGATCATGTAAGTTTAGAAACTATGAAATTAAATACAGTTGATCTTCATTTACTATGAACTTCTTAAAACTTTTAAAATGTTGATACTCTTTGATTGCCAGACAAAGGGCAATAGAAAACACAGTTTTTCAAACTTACTTGAAAATGTGGCCACTTTTTGGTGGAATGAAGTGGATACAAACTAGTGTTGGTTGGTACATCCTGTGAGAAATTTCCGCTTTTGCCCTGTAAGTCTCATATTATTTGTTAGTGCAAAAAAGAAAAAGCAAATTGTTCTTTAATGAGTCACATTTTGAGTGGATTTTGTATCCATGCCCTAAAACAGGTAAGGTGGCACTGAGCTTAGCAAAAATGTTCTCAGATCACTTTGCTGTTGGAATCGGTGGATTTTCTCCTTTTCAGGGCCACAACTTTCTCTATAAAATTTGCTACCATCCTTATGAATTTGTAACTTTCATTGCTGTGTCTTGTGATTTGGCATAGTTACTAATACAGTATTAACTGAAATTAATGATTCTATTTAAAACTGTAGAGAAAAGCATGAATAAGAGTTCAACTAATATTATTGTATTTAATTGCCAACCATGATTTTCACATTTCCTGACCACAGCCATGAAGTAGATAATTGACAGTTGCCCTTTTTTTTAAAGAAGTCCTCTTTTAGTCAGTTGAGTTGTTGAATGTTCATTTTATGTAGTGCATGTTCTGAGCTTTTTGAAGGGAAAAGATGTTCTCATGCTCTGAGAACTTGGCAGTTTATTTTTGTTCTTGAGGATCAGTGCATTATTTTACAAAATAACAAGAAAACATGAGCAGAGCAATTTCTCTACCTTTCCAAATTCTCTGCCCTTCATACTTTCCTCTCCACCCTTATTTAAATTCTCATTTTTTAAGGCACCTATAGATTCAGACTGCTTTAAAGTGGCCCTGGTGACAGTCTTCAGGAAGGCACAGTATGCTGAGGCAGTTTTAACAGTAAAGATGACTTAAGAAATTCACCAAGGAAGTGCCTGCTTACCTGGGAGCATTTTAGATGGGCTTCTCCAATTTAAAGTCCTGTTCTGTTCTGTTTTGTTCTGTTCTTTTCAAGACAGGCTCTCACTGTGTAGCTCAGGCTGGCCTCAGTGCTTAGCCATCCTCCTGCCTCAGCCTCCCAAGTACTGGAGGGAGTTTAGTTTAGTTCTTTAAAATAAAAGTAAAATATTTTTCTGTTCATATTTTTACATATTATAGTTGAATTCATAATTTTTTCTTATAAAACCACTAATCACACTTGTTTTAATAATGAAAAACTGTCTAATTTACTTTCAGATATCTTCATTATAAGAATTTTTGTCTGTAATTCTGATATGATAAGAACGATATGTTAACTAAAGAATAATTATTTAGGAACTGTGCTTAAATAAAAATTATTTTGACCCATACACAAAATATGTTGTGTTAGCTTATTTTAAAAAGTGCCATTCACTTTGTGAAAACTAGAAGGCATTTCTGCTATTTAGCATCATTGCAAGCACACTACCTTAATTTTAATTACAAACAATAGTGAAAATCCAAGGCATTTTTTTTAAGGCTTCTTGACATTGAAGCCACGCCTTCCCCTGTTCTAAAGTGCATCCACATGGCACTGTTGTGACATCTCAGAGACTGGGAAACACGTTCCTCTAAGGAGAGGACACTAAGAATGAGTCTTTCAAATGGCAGGGGTTATGTTTATGTGTCATTATTTTCTTTTGTTCTTTTCTTTGTAGTCATCTTCAGTTTGAACTTTCATAATTTTGACTTATAATTTGAAATACAAAATAAACCACCAGTAAGTAAAAATAACATTGTGTCACTTTTGAAAGTCAGTAGAGTCTACACAAAGAGAACCTCGAATTTTAAATCATTTTTATTTTTCTAAAGTTCATAAGAAGCATTCTTATAGTTTGTTTTTATTTTCTTTCATTATCATTATTATTGGAACCTCTTTTTATTTAATTTCTCACACAGTTATTAGCATAATAATCTGTTTCAGGATTGTCTTGGGGATCATCACAAAGAAGAACATTTTAGAGCATCTCGAGCAACTAAAGCAGCACGTGGAGCCCTTGGTGATTAGTTGTATCAGATCTCCTCACTAGACACCTTTAGAAGTCAGGAGGCATGAAACTTGTGAACTGTTCAGTTCTTTCTCCCAGCACCTGCTGAACAAAAAATCCTACCATGCTGCCAGCAACATTTGTATCTGATCATGTCTGATATGTATATGATTCCACTCATAGAAAGTAAACAAAAGTTAACATCTCTTTTAAAAAGCATTAATTACAGTTTAAGGACTCAAGCACTTTGGCAGTTGAATGAGGGACTATCATTGGACATGCTTAAAGTAAATATGCCAACTTTGTCTGCGCTAGTAGATTAACCCGTCTCAGGAAGTTCCTGACTGTTCAAAAATGTCTGCCCCACAACTGCAAACCCTTTTTCTTTTTTGGTTCCTAATCTGTGTTGTAGTGATGGTAAATTTAAGCTCCTAAATGATTGTAAGCAAGCTTAAAAATTAGAATAGTTGTGCAAGGTCCTGAGTTTGAGCCCCAGTTCAAAAAAAAAAAAAAGAAAGAAGAAGAAATTAGAAGAGGTGACAGTGAAATAAATTTTTAATGGACACACCAAGTAGACTGTAATGTGTATACATTTGTGATTACAATATTAGTTTCATTTTTGCTGTGCCTTTCAAAGTTGGAATGTATGTCCTACCATTTCATTAGTGAGTTCTACATAGATCATGTCTGCACCCCTTTTATGTTTCTAGAATGCCATAAGCAGCTTTGGGGGTCACATGCATTTGTTCTAGCAAGCTTCATGTTCTAGTGGTTTCATGATGAGAAATCTCAGATTATCTTACTATATAACAAAAATTGTCTGGCTTTAGCAATTAATCCCTGAAATTATTTTGCCCTGCAAATGTCATAGCTATAGGAAACCTATCCCCATGTGCTTAAGTAGAAACTGATTATGTATTGCTGTCGTATGCTAATATTTCACAAGTGTTTCATGCATCCTTTTATTAAAAACTACTAACCAGAATAATGTAGTAGCTACCCATTCATTGTGCTTTCTGCTTCACCTGTAATAATCTTTTAGGACTGCTTCTTGATTTCTTCACCTTTTTTTAAATGTAAGCATTAACACCTAAGACTTTCATAAAAGCACTGTATCTTATTTTGGGGGACTAAAATCAGAAAAGGGAAGCGTTAATAAATTCTAGAAATGTGGGTTATATAAGATTTATTCTCAGGCTGGGGAATTAGCTCAAGTGGTACTACACCTACCTTGGATGCACACGGGCCCAAGTTTGATTCTCAGTACCGCAAAAAAAAAAAAAGATTTATTCTTTTGGTTCTGAAGTTTGGGAATGAAGTTTGTGTTTACCAATTTTCTGTGTGTTTTGTTTCAATTGTATGTGCTTTCATGAAGATTCTGCAATACAACTGATGATCCTTAAATTGTTTCTTAAAAATTGATTAATTTTAGTTAAACAAAAATGAAGTATTGAGGGGATTTGGATTTTTTTTTTTTTTCACATGATGAGAATGAATTTTCCCTCTGAAAATGAGCTCTCTTATCATTTCCTGTTTGCGTATCCTCTCACTTTTTGGTTACTTTTTTGTTGGCATACACTCATTAAAATAGTCCTTCTTTGAAGGGTTGTGCAGCCCTCAGGGGCTCAGTGGAAAGGACCTCATACTCTGAGTGACCATAATACTTTTTATATCAAAGGATGGTTGCTGGGTAATTTTGTTTACCAAGAAAATGCTTTCTGAAAGTACAGTCACAAGCTGCTTGCTTTGCTCTGTTCCTGTCAACAGAAAGGATTTAGCTATAGAGTTAGCATCTTGTTTTCTTTTTCCTTTTATTTTAATTGCATTTTTCTGTTTATCCCTTTCAGACGCCTCCTTGGCATTATAACAAAAAAAGATATCCTCCGTCATATGGCGCAGACGGCAAACCAAGACCCCGCTTCAATAATGTTCAACTGAACCCAAGAGATGAGGAGAGAGAGGAAACCGAGGAGGAAGTTCATTTGTTGAATAGCACAACTATTTAACCTGAGGGAGTCGTCTACTTTTTTCCTCCTTTTAAAAATAAAAAGTAAAAAAGGAAATACAAAAGCCAGGCTTTTGCATCATGGTTTGCACATAATGCTGATGGAATGGAGGAATTGTTCAGGAAGGAAAGAGAGATGTTTCCCTGGCGGCGAGCAGCAAATCAGCTCCTGTTGTTCTGCACTGGATGCATTCGGTGGAGGATGTGCTGTGATAGTGCAGGCTTGAGCCTTCACGGAGATGACGCTGGAGCCCTGAAGCACCTGGCCTGTTTCCAACACTCAGAGACGTGTTATCAGTCCCTATTTCTGGAGGGATTACTTTGAATTGAGCCATCTATAAGACTGCAAGGTCTTGCCCTTTTTTTATCAGAACTGTTCTGTTTAATTCATGAATTGTGTAGTTGAGCATTACCTTTCTACATTCCAGAAGAGCTTTTATTTCTCTCTCTCCTGAGCTGTAACAAAGCCTCCTAAATTGGTGTACCCTTTTGAAGCAGTCCTTTCTCATATTGAGATGTACTGTGATATTACTGAGGTTTCATCACAAGAAGGGAGTGTTTCTTGTGCCATTAATCATGTAGTTTGTACCATCACCAAAGGCTTGGAACAGTGCACACACACCATGTCAAAGGCTTGCCCAGCAGGTAGAATCTTGAGTGAAATGGAAAAAATCTCCCAACTTGTGTGCTGTGTGGTTCAGAATGAAAAACAGTAAAAACTTTAAAGGATAAACAGGTTTTTTTCCCCTCTGGGACTTTATGGATAATGTGACCTGGTCTTATGCAAATTTTCTATTTCTAATACTACTATGATATTCAAGTGCTGTTCAGCATTATTAAAAAGCTGCTGCTCTGACAGTAAAGAGAAGGAAGTATTCTGTTTAACTGTATCTGGTATTAATTGCATGTTTAAACACTGGAATTTTTTTTTTCTTGAAATTAGATCATTCTTTTGTTTCCTGATGATATTTTACTGCTGACACTGGAGATAAAATGTAATTCATAACTTGCACTAAATGTATAATTCTTTTCGTAAAAATTTACCATCTTATTTATATTTTTATGGATTAAAATTTATAAAATACAGATCAGTTAATATCACACTTAAATAATTTTACCTTTTTGATGTGATTTTTATAAACTAATTCTGACTTACAAATACGGAGATGTGAAAAAAGTTTACAATGGGAGGAAGGGTTTAAAAAGCTTGTGCTGACCTCTCCATGATCCAATGTGTACATAACCTTTTCCTGATCTTTCACTGCCATCCTCTGGATTATGTCTCCTACCTGGCCATTTTGACTCACAACTGGAACATTCAAAACATTACAAATTACTTAGTAGATTAAAACCAAAATTTAGGGTTGACCTTTAAAAAAAAAAACATGAAAACAATAAAATGGTAAAGGTAGCAGTTAAAATTCTTATATAATCTTTGAATATCTGGGTAAGTCACCCATCTCTGTTACTCAAGTGTTTGATAATAAATTTTCGTAGTCACAGTGAAGAGTTTTACAGGCTGAGTTAAAATGTACTGAAGTATTTAGAATTTTCGTTTTGGAAATGTCTGTTTTAATCATGGTCTTAGCCTCACCCTTGGCAAAGGCAGTGTACTCAAAACATAAATGTCCCATGATTGTGCATTTCTGACAAAGGACTTTTGGCAAACAGACATTTTCTGAAACATAACTGGCAGTGAACCATTGTTAAATTTTGAAAGTGATTCTTCACTTCCTGGTTCTTAATAATTTACCTGTTAAGAACCATAAGATCAACTAAGACCTATAAACTTGATTTAAAAGATCATGAAGCCATATTAGATTGATAATTGAAAGTTGAGCAAAATATTAGGAATTTAGTAAACTATTCTTAGCCGTGCTAACTGCCAAAAATTACTATTTTGTCCTCATTACTTCCTCCATGTAGCAGACTTCAGCTTTCTTCATAGCCCCAGTCACTTATTTTGACTCTCCAGAGTAATTATTTATCAGTGATAGTTCTGTGTATCTTCATCTGTCTTAAATATCTTTGCAGTGTGCAATTCACTGCAAGAGTCTGAACTCCTCAACATGGCTCATGGGTAACTAATTACCCCTAAATTACAAGCCTTCCTAGGAGAAACGATTTTCTTTGCAGGTGTGTCACATTAAACTCCACATGGATTTTATTTTGCACATTTTCCAGTTTGATTTCAAGTCCTGCTTTCATTGCCCATCTTGTTTTAGAGGCTGACATTTCAGGACAGGTATTAAAGCATACATTTTGGGGGGTATATTTTCATCTCAGCGTGTCTCACTGCTGAAATACTGGAAAAAGTGCCGTATTTTTAATGCATTCAGAGGTTTTCTTTAGTGTTACTATCTATTCCATTTCTCTTTTTGATACATTGAGGTTTGTCTGCTTTTAAACCAAATGATGAGGTAGTGAAGAACATGACATACATGTGCCTAGCTAATTGGCAAATGAATTGACCAATAAAGTAAGTGTAGCGCCTTATTTGAGTACCCTTTTTTAGAAGGTATAATGAGAATGGGCAGGAGTGTCAGCATCTCTTACTAATAATTGCTTTCAGTTTTTGGTTCACAAAGAATGCTTAGTTTGTTAATCTGTGATGTTGCCTAGAGCTGTATTTATCTGTTTTTATTTATACTAGTGTAGTAAAGCTGCATATCATTACAGTAAAAATGGTTACTGTGATGGGTTAATCAGAAAATCTATTAAAATCTATATGACAATGTGTGGTTTGGCCTCTAATTACACCTGTACCACTCCTCCCTGTGTATACCGCACTGTGCAGCATAGGCCCACATTCCTGACACGTACAGCCTCAGAAAGGCAGTAATTAAAATGCTTTTCTCAGGTTTCAAACCCACTTCTGCACTTTATGAGGAGGAGAGGGGAAGATGCTGGGTTAAATATCAAGATATTTGTGGTACGCTGGGGCTGCACCCCTGCTGTCAGAGTGACGTGTCTGCTGCAAGCTTCCATTTCAGCTCACGTGTAAAAATTGGTTTTTAAAAAACAAAAACTGCTGTATGCATGAGAACAGGTAAAATGATTTCTATACTTTCAAAAATTATCTTTGATATTCGCTGAGAAAACTGCCTTAAAAGTGATGAGAAACATTTGAATTAAATTTTAATAGTCTTCTCATGTTGAATTCCAGTAAGAGAACATTGAAAGGTGAGGGTAGATCTTTTATCACTTATGTGTTTGTCATTTACTGAATGTTTTTATTGAACTGACTGTGTGTCAAGGGCTATTCTGTGTTCTTGAAGTTTATATTCCAGTACATATCTACAGGATGTCAGATAGTGATGATATAATTTCAGAAAATTTTTAAATAACTGAAGTTATCTGTTATAGGCATTAAAAAAATCAGACATAAGTCCCCATCCTAATAGTTTCTGTAGCAGGATTAGGTAAAGCCTCCAAGAAAAGGTAATCAGCAAAATCTAACAAAAGTAAAGGAATGATATGTGAGAGAAAACCCTTCCACAAAGAGAATATACTGTATGGGAACAGCCTGAGGTATCTGGCAGGTAAGGAATAACAGGCTGATCACGGCAGCTGGAGCAAAATACAAAGGAAAGGAGATGGAAAGAGGGTGGTAGAGGGGTTTGAATTTTAAGTAAAGTGGGAAGCCAGTGAGTCAGGAAGGTGAAGGGGTCTGATTTAAAATGACCTCTGACTCCGTTGATGGCAGTAAGACTATAAACCCTGCTCTTGGAATAATCCAAGTGAAATTATGGCATAGGGTTGAATTTAATTGAAGCTGGCAAAAGCGGTGAAATTGTTTGGGTTGTAGTTATGTTGTGGGTGGAATGGATAGGATTTGCTAACTGACACATTTCATGTGGTGAATGAGTCAAGGTTTCCAGGTGTTCTGGATTGAGGGTTGGAATGGCCACTGAGTTGGGAAAGACACAGATCAGTGTGTGTGTCCAAAGGACGCGTGGACGGAGGAAGATACAAGGATCGAGATTGACACACTTTTTGTTTGGTGAGATGAAGTCAGTGAAAGAAGGAGCCGACGGTCCGTGCCGGGACTGGTCCCATTAAAGGAACAGTGGGGTGAACCGAGTGACGAATAAATAGCTCAAGGCAGATGGCCATCGGGTGTTGCTGATAGGTGAGGAAATGAGGGCTGAAAGTTGACCATGAAACATAGTCGGAGCCAGTTCATTGAGACACGTCAAACAGCCTGACCGGCGAAGTTTTTAACAGATGGGAAAAACCGGAAACAGCTGTCACAATTCTTCCTTGTGAGGTTTTCAGAAAAGGAGTAAGTTACCAAGGTGTTTTAGGTCTGTTTGTTGATGAAAATGTTTGAAAGAAGATGAAGGATGTTTGAGAGGGAAAAGTAATGATCTGAGAAAGGAAAGGTCCTTGAGTAGGCTAATGAAAAATGAAAACAAAAACCATAGAAAGCCAGAGTGTAATAAATAGGTAGTTGATAAAGCCATGAGGTTTTTTTTTTGGTGGTGGGAGGTTGGAAGTTACTCAGTTTTTACAGTGAAATTAACTGAGGATCGGGGAGGAAGTGTTGAAAGTTTGAGCAAAGATGAAAAAGTAGGATTAGTGGGCATTGAGCCTGACTGGTTTAAAGTAACACTAGCTAGTGTGGTGATCATTTTTCTACTTGATACTAACATTATTATGGCCAGTTTATGATGTTGTTATGTTAGACATCTGACATAAGAGAAGCAAATGCAGTTGAGTGTATGGGGTGAATATAAGGATGGGGAACTGAACAGAAAGCCTTGGTGAAAAGGGATAGATGCCAAGAAAGCAGTGGGTAGGAGAAAGGTGGCCAGTGAGTTGGGTGTGGTCAGGTTGAGAAATTGCTGGAGTGCTTTAGGACAGGGCAGAAAGGTGGGCAATGTTCAGTTAACTGGAGGCCTGAAACAGATTCGGGAGATACTCGTTATTGGTAGTGACAACATACAGAGGTTATCAAAACCTAATAGATCACTTAAGAGTAAGTCAAAGGTATAGGAGGGACGGTCTGCATCAGTTATGTTCATGGTAGCTGGACAGAATGAGAGTAAGACAGGTAGGTTAATATGGAGCTAGTAGCAGGGTTTTACATCATTGCCGGGTTTTTATGTAGCATTACTTCCCAGGCCATTTAACAGCTTTTGTTTTCCTTTGGATGTGTTATTCTGCATTAATGTTTGGAAAGTTACATGTGAGAAACTTCATCACTGAGCTACAAGAGGATAAGTAAATTTGTGTTGGATAATTTTGTTTTAAATCCTGATTGAATGAGGATGTTTCATTAATAAAAAGGACTTAAAATGTGCTCTGGGCGAATAGAGGTCAATTAAGTGCCCTCTGAGTGCTGCTCTCTCCATTGAGTGGCCAAGTGCTAGGTAGATGAAGATCATGCCTGTAGTGACGGAAAAAGGCTTGGCACTCTGCAGTAGGGATGCTCTTTAATGAAAACTCTTTGTTAGAAGATCAGTACCTCTGGTTGGTGTCCACACACTTGTTAGCTTATTGCCTTTTAGAAACTGTTCACAACTATACTATCAAAATTATGACTGCCATGTTCTTGGCAATAGTGTCCAATTTGTTTGCTCTGATATCCTTAGATTTCTGAACCTGTCTAAGACATGGGTAAAGGCTAATCTTTCCCTTTTATTTGTTCCTTGATAAATCCTTTTTT
>PVIR01027621.1:0-22682 GCA_004026965.1 Petromus typicus | reverse complement strand
GGGTGAGGGTCTAATTTTACTGCTTTATGTTGTGTTGTTGTTGTTGTTGTTCTTCTTCTTCTTCTTCTTCTTCTTCTTCTTCCTTCTTCTTCTTCCTCTTCTTCTTCGTCTTCCTCTTCTTCTTTTCTTTTTCTTCTTCTTCTTCTTCTTCTTCTTCTTCTTCTTCTTCTTCTTCTTCTTCTTCTTCTTCTTCTTCTTCCTTCTTCTTCTTCTTCTTCTTTCTTCTTCTTCTGACAGGGTCTTGCTTTGTAGTTCAGACTGGCCCTGAACTCACTGTCCTCCTTCCTGCCTCTGCCTTCCAAGTGCTGGGGCTACAGGCATGAGCCACCATACCTGGCATTGTGTTGTATGGTCACCAGGGATCAAACTCGGGACCTTTCCCTTGCCGGACAGACACTGGAACCACTGAGCTAAATCCCCGGCCCTGTATGTTCTTAATATTAGTCCTCTGTACAAGGAATAGCTGTTAAAATGTTTCCCGTTGTGTAGGTTGCCTCTTTGTTCTTTGAGCTGTTTTCTTTCCTGTGCAGCTTTTTAACTTTATATAATTCCACGTGTTGATTGTTAGTGTTTTTCTTGTGCAATTGGGACTCTGTTCAGAAAGTCCCTAACTATGTGTATGTCTTCAAAAGTTTTCCTTAGTTTATCTTGCAGGACATTTAGTGTTTCCGTTTATATATCCAAGTGTTTAATCCATTTTGATTTGATTTCAGCATGTGGCTGTGTTCATTCCTCTGCATGTGGAAGACCAGTTTTCCCAGCACCATTTGGAAAGGTTTCTTTATGATTCAGTTTTGGCCCTTTGTCAAGGATCAGATAACTGAATATGCCTGGAGTTGTTTCTGCATTCCCTGTTCTATTCCACTGATCCACAGGTCTGTTTCTGTGCTGGCATTATGCTGTTTTTATCATGGTAGCTTTATAATATAACTGGAAATCTGGGACTGCGATGCCCATTCCCTTATTCTTATTGCTCAGGGCTGACTTCCCTTTTTTGGTTTTATATAAATTTTAGAATTGTTTTTCTGGTTTTATGAGGAATGCTGCTTTATTTTTTGTTTGTTTTGAGAGAGGATCTCACTTTGTAACCCAGGCTGGCCTGAAACTTATAATGTAGGATCAACTGGCCTCAAACAAATGGTAGTCCTCCCACCTCAGCCTCTGATGTGACAGGGATTGTGGGAATGTACCACCACAACTGGTTTAAGAATGCTATTTCAAAAGGCCAATAAAAAATAGATTTTAAAAATAGGGAATTTTTGTTGTTGTTGTTGTTGTTGTTGTTTGGGATTTGTTTGTTTGATTTGGAGCAGGGAGTCGTTTTGTTTTGGTTTTTCATTTGAGGCAGGGTCCTGCTATAGTTCTGGCCCAGACTGGCTTTGAACTCCTGCCACATCCTCCCAACTGCTGGGATTATAGGTGTGCACCATCACACCAAGCTAGGGAATGCTCTTGACTAGCAATTATACAAACAAAAAAAAAGACAGGAGACTGGGCAAAAACTCGATTTTTGAATTACGATATGTTCCAAATGGAGTGCTACAGACAACCATTACTGAGTTCCGAAGTAAGAAGAATTTTCCTGTCCTACCCTGTCCCAAAACAAGATAAAACAGCTAGACTTTTATGCTTCTCAATAAAACATTAGAAAATAATATCCAAAAATATATAAAAAGTACTGTATTTCATAACCAAGATTTCACCCAAGCTATGCAAGGCATCCAGCAATCTGAAAGAAAAAAATAAAACAATGTAATTCACAATATTTGGGAAAAAATATCCACAATATTAAAAACAAATCAGAAAGATCATCCTATCCTCTCAGTAGATAAAGGAAAATAATTTGAAAAATCTACTTTCCATTCTTGATTTTTTTAAAAAATCAACGCTGAAAATAAAAACACACTCCTTAATAATGAAAGCATCTACACAAAATCACCAATGAAAATATATTTGATAAGAATGCTGTCCCATTACTACTGAATACTCTCCTACTAAGACTATGAACAAGTTAAAGATGTGCATTTCCACTAATAATTTTCAAAATAATACTAGACAGTCTAACCAGAATTAACAAGGAATGGAAATAAAAGACATACAGACCAGAATGGAAAGAATGAAAATGTATATTAGCAGGTGGCATGACTGTGTGGAAAGCTCCAAGAAATCTACCCAAACACACTAACTAGAGCTACTAGGTGACTTTAGCAAGGCCATAGGACACAATGTTAAAATAATCATTTTGATATAAAAATGGGTAATTAAAAATTAAAACTTTTAAAAGTAATATCCAACAAATTGAAATACTTAGAAATATAGCAAAGCCTGCAAAGGATCTGTATGCTAAAAACTGCAAACTACAGAAGAATAATAAAAGAAACCAAAGAAGACTTCAATGGAAACATGTGTTTATAGATGGAAAGAGCCACGTAGTAAGCTGTCAGGAGTCCCTAAAGTGATTTGTAGGTTTCACCCTATCTCTATCAAAATCCCAGCAGTATCTTTTGTAGACAGAGACAAGATTATTGTTCAATTTGTATGAAAGAAATAGGAACTAGAATGGCTTTAACACAATTTTGAAAGAGAAGACAAAGTTGGAGGAATCAAAACCTCACTGTAAAACTTATCAAACTTATTCAGTTATTATAATCAATAGGATAGTATTGGTAGAAAAGATAGATACATAAATCAGTGGAATAAATTGACCTCGGGCTCAGAGATAAATCCACATAACTTTGGCTATTTGATTACTGACAAAATATAAATGTGATTTAGTGGAAAATAGTTTTCTCAACGAATGATGCCGGAAAATTTGCATATGCAAAAACAAAGCAAAACAAAACAAAAACTCGACCTCATACAGTATAGAAGAATCAAAATGATTCACAAAGGGCCAGGGATTTAGCTCAGCAGTGCCACCACACCTGTCTGGCAAGCACAAGGTCCCAAGTTTCAGGATTCCCACTACCACAAAAGGAACAAAAAAAAAGAAGAGACAAATGCAAAAACTTACACTATACATGAGAAATATGTGGAACACAAGTGGTTTGGGTCAGGGATTTTGCTCGGTGGTATCTGAGCTAAATGCCTGCCTGAGTTCAATGTCTAGTAAAGCAAACAAATAAAATTAAAAAAAAATTTTTTTTAAAGTCACAGACTTCAATATAATATGTAATGCTATAAAATTTTTAGAAGAAAACATAGGAAACTTCTGTATGAACTAAGATTAGGTGGCATTTTTAGCAATGACACCAAATTATGATCTATAAAAGAAAAAATGATAAATATATTTTCATCTAAATTAAAAATACTTGCCTTGCCAAAATACAGTAGAGACATAGATAAGGGAAATAAGCAATGTAAATACTTCCATATCATGTATCCAATAACAGTGGTATATTCAGGGTGTATAAAAACCTGCTAGAATTTGGGAGGCTGTGAATTTATGGTCAGCCTGAACTACATAACAAAACCTTTTCTCAAAAATCTAACAATACAAAACAACTCAATTTATTTTTTTAATAAATTCAGTTTATAGGTACATTTTAAGAGTACATTATGATCACATTTCTCATTGGCAATTTGTACCTGTACATAAAATATCTTGATTCTTATTTTCTCCATAGTCTTGCCCTCCCTTTAACCCCCACCTCCGTATATATAATCTTTATTTCCACCTTTTCCTTCTTACAATTAAATTTTTCCCCCTCTGCTTTTCCCTGCCCCGACCCAGTTACCATTTCCCTGTAAACATTTTCTTTCTTTTCACAATACCTATCATACATACTTTCCAGACCTCATTTACACTCAGTTTTTCACAGTAGAGAAATGATGCGATATTTACACATCTGTGTCCTATTTATTTCCCTTATGAGTATGGTCTCAAGGTGTATCCCTTTAGCTATAAATGTCTCTAATTTCTCATTCTTTATGGCTGAGTAATACTCCATTTTATTTTTTTTAATCACATCTTTATCTGGGCTCCAGTTGATAATCATTTGGATGAAACAACCCAATTTAACTGTAAGAGTTTAAATAAATGCTTTATCATAGAAAGATATATGAAGGACTATAAGAAGTACATGAAAAAGTATTCAGGACTATCAGCCATCAGGCAAATATATGTAAAAACCATGCAGAACTCTCACCATGATCCTATTATAACGGCAGAACAAGGAATACAATTCCAAGGCCTAGAGAGAGTGTGCAACTGGAATTCTACATGGCTGGCAGCAATGCAAAATGGTAAAGCCACCATGGAGAACAGTTTGGCAGCTTCTAAAATCAACTCCTGTCTACATACCAGCAGAACCAAGCACAAAATGAGATTCAGAAACAGGTGAAATTTATAACAGCATTTAAAAAGCCAAGAACCTAGGAATCAATAGAACAGAGATGTAAGGTATTTACTCAACCATGTCGCTGTGAAGTAAATTATAAAACTTTAATGAGAAACACTAAACAAATCTTAGATGATTATACAGCCGAAGCAGATTCATGGACAGGAAGACAGGTGTCGATTCCTAAGCCAGCTCAGCATACCAGTGGTTGTCCATACTATTGTTGGTTTTGTTTTTAGTTTTCTGAGACAGAAGCTGACCTTGAACTCACTATGTAGCCCAGGCCAGCCTTGAACTCACAGAAGTCCTGCCTCTGCTTCCCAAGTGCTGGGATTATAGGCGTGAACCACCATGTCTGGCTCCTTGGTACTATTGTTGCTGCTGCTGCTGTCTTTGATAAGCTGTTTGTAAAATGTATGTTAAAACACAAAGAGTCAAGGAAATCTTTTTTTCTTCTTCTTCTTTTTTCTTTGGTACTGGAGATTGTACTCAGGACCTTACACTTGCTGGGTAGTTTTGGTGCCACTGAGCACATCCCCAGCCCTAGCCAAGATAGTCTTGAAAGAGAAAGACTTGTCATATTTCGATATCAAAACTACATAGTGGTACACACCTATAATCTTAGCATTATGGAAAGCTGAGCCATTAGGATCACGATTTTCAGTCTAACCTTGGCTATTCAGTAAGAATTATAAATTTTTAAATAATGTAATACGGATTAAAATTGTGAGAGTCTAACAGACAAACAGAACATGTTAAAGTCCAGAAGTGGTATCACATAGATGGATGTTTCACACAGGAAAAACGTAACACTGCAGATCAGAGGAACAAGAGTGACACTGAACAACAAATGAGGCTGAGACGGTGTCCGTGAGAACTAAAACATAATGCACCCTTAACAAACAGAAAAATCAATTCCAGGTGGATGGAAACTACATGTGAAATGCAAATTTATATGCTTTTAGTTCTGAATATAAGCAAATAATTTCATGGTCCTCGAAAGAGGTTGGGTTTCCCATCCAAGTCACAGGAAACACAAATCTATGAAGGAAATTTTTAATGTATCAGAGTACATTAAAGTTAATAGCCTTTATGCAACACTATAAAAAGAGTGAAAAGACAAGGTACAAAATAATATGTTTTCAATGCATACAGCTGGTTAGTATTAAAAAATACAGAAAATGGATTTAGCTCATTGGTGTTGTGCCTGCCTCACAAGCACAAAGTCCTGAGTTTGATCCTTGGTACAAAAAAAAAAAAAAGACATCATAAATTCTACAAAACTAATTTGAAAAGAGAAAAGAGAAGCCAGGTGTGGTGGTACACACCTATAATCCCAGCACTCAGAAAGCTGAGGCAGGAAGATCACTATGATTTCAAGGCCAGCCTGGGCTACATAGTGAGTTCAGGACCAGCCTGAAATAGTCAGACCCTGTCTCAAAACACCAAAGGAGGGAAAAAAGAGATGGACAAAGAGAGCCAATAGCCAGGCACGGTAGAAAACCCTTATAATCCCATCACTGTGGGAGGCTAAGGCAGAAAGATGGCAAATTCAAGCTCAGCTTGTACTATTAAGCAACTTAGTGAGACCCTGTCTAAAATAAAATAAGGCTGAAGGACATACTTTAGAGGGAAGGCCTTGGGAAAGAAGGGAGGCAAAAGAAAGACAGCTGAATTTTTAAAATTGAGTGAAAAGATAGACAAGCACAGCTAACAATAATGCAATATGGGTATGCCGGGGGAGCAATGAGCCCTAACACTCGGTGGCATTTTATAAAGTGGTATAACCACTTCGTAAGACAGTAGTTGCTTTTACTTTTATTTACTAAAGTTGGTGACGTGTATAAAGCCACACATCTGCTGTTAAGAAGCTGTTGCCCAGGTACACCAGGATGTAGGTATCGAAATGTTCACAGGAGCAGCATTTGGAGTGGCCAAAGGCTACAAACTGCCTCAGTCTTTAAAACTTGTATCCATCGAAACACACATCCAGCCATGCCGTTTAATGAACATCTGCTGACGACAACACAGCTTTCTCTCACACAATCAGGCAAAAAAGCAAGACTACACAGTAAATACACCATGATTCTCTTCAGACAAAATTTAAAAATAGGACAAATTAAGCTCTTGTTTGAGGATGTATCTACACATTCAAAATTATAATGAAAAGAGGCAGGAATGTAAAAGCCAGACGAGGAGAGGAACTCGGGGAACGTGGAAAAGAGTATTGCCACGCAGAAGAGGCACATGGAAGACTTCGGGGGACAGTAATGCTGTGTCCCCGTTCTTGCTCATTGCCGGCATGGAGTCTGGAGCCCTGACACCAAGGCGAGCGCTCCTCAACCGCCCTGCGCTCCACAACCGGCGTGGCTGCGGCGTTTCATCATTTGTGAGGTATTTACATGGCTCTTTTTCACTACATTGTGCAGATATATTTGTTTTAGGCACATTTCCAAACGTGTATTACATTTCATCCTTATTTTTAAGACCTGTTTTCTCCAAGATCCCTCTGTGAGTTGATTACTATTTCCTTGAAAACAACAACTAAATGGAAAATATTCCAAACCATTACTTTTCAGGGTGCTCATAATACACTGGACCTAAGAAATTCAGGGGATTATGTGCCTCGAGCACCCACAAGTTGTCAAAAACCATGAAGTTCAGATATGATGAGAATAATACCCATTTTATCTTTTAAACCCTAAATATGCTGTATCTCTCATAGTTATGTAATTTAATTTAATAAAATGCTGTATTAATAAAGCCTTAGGAGGTCAGAGCATTTTGGAAGCATGTTAGGGATCTTAAAACTCTAAGAAAAACAAAAGAGACCACGGGAGATGGCTACGCGGGGCGCAGCAACCTGATGCCAGAATGCTAGCGCAATGGCCGGGGTTACCAGACGGCAGCCAATCAGGAGCAAGGAGAGCTGACTCACGCTCTGGGATTGGCTACTTGCAAACCTCCCGCCAAAACCACCCCAACAACCTGCAAAGAATATTTGCCGTTTCTATGAATTTGCGGCTATTTCTGCAATTAAATAGGTTGTAAGGAAAAATCCGTGAAAGACTGAGGCTACAAAGAGGAGCTACAACTTCGAGGGGAAGTTTACTGTTTGTGGAAGCCCAACCCCCAAAATAAGCCCAGTTAATATTGTCAGCCAGAAAGATTGACAGATTTAGTACAGCCATTGCAACACTTAGTGGATTATTACTATAAAATAATACTGTTAATATAATTAAATATAAATATATCATTGACATTAATAATAGAAATAAATGATAAGTTATAATTATTTATAAATACCCACGTGGGCAACTGTGGACAAGAGATAAATGCTTCCCGACTTATTGCTGAAGGACCAATTGGAATACTGACACAACACACGCACAATGTGCATGCTTACTAACAAATGGACTTGATTTGGTCTAATATGAAGCTTCATGATTCGATACTTCATGTGTAGTAACAAGCTGAATGTACTTATGTGAAATAAACGGTTGTTGAATTTTGATGTCTACAATTTTTCATTGTTTTAGTGTGGCCGGCCTGTCATGTTTTTGTCCCTACTCCTGTCTCGTAAATCTTCAATTAACACTTGGCTTAATGGAAGCTTTGTGAAGTGTAGCCGGTGACTTGGGTGAGGAATTCATGGACTAAAACCACTGGCAAACATGTTGACAGGCACATGACTAGGGCCAATGGCTCTGCAGAAAATGGAGTTGCAAGGAATTCAGGTCAGAATTCCAACTCTGGAGAGTTGTGACTATGCTCCACAAGAAGATGACACAACTTATTAGAATAAATGTTGTTTTTGTACATGAATAAATGTAGATTGTTGTACATGAGAAAGATGGTATGTAGCAATGAGTTTCATTATAAATCATAGATTACATATTTTACTGCACAAAAAGTAGTTTGACACTTTTAATGTTATAAATTTACATATACCTTTCTGACATATGAGAATTTAATAATACCAACATATGAATTGAATGTATTCATTTCAGTAACACTAGTATTTATCAACCAGCACAGATACCAGAGTCCAGGTCTTTAAACTGAATTTACAAGAAACTTCTATTATCTAGCAAACATTCCCAAATACCTATATTAAAATTTTCACACTTCAAACCTATAGTTTCATATTACACCAATAAACTAATGCTTACTTGCTTAAGTGACTAGGGCCAAACATAGTTTAAACAAAATTCCTTTCAAAATGGGATTTTGGCTTTTGAGAGAAAGATAACATATAGATCAGCAACATTATTCCAAAAAATTAGAATCTTTTTTTTTTTAGTTTTTCAAAAAACTAAACTTTTAAAAACCAAACTTTTTGAAAGCAACTGATGACAAGAAATTAACTTTGACCACCTGACATTCCCTTGTTAAAGATGACATTAGTACCAGTAGGAAGTAATATTTCTTAAAAACTTTCCTGGTTTGGAATTACACTAAGTCAGAAATTTGGAAACAAGTTCAGAAAGAGTATTACTGAAAGAGCTTTTCTTAGCTCCCTAGAGACAGCTCTTTTTCAACATTCTTAGGAGGGGAAATAAATTTTGGCTCATGTATTTTATAGTTCAAGTTGTCTGTCCTCCAAAATTCAGATGTTGGAGTTCTGATGTCCTTCGTGACAGTCTTTAACAACAGGGCCTGTAGGACATAACTGAAGTTAAATGAAGAATAAGGGTAGGTCCCCAATAGGACTGTGTCTTCATAAGAGAGACACCAGGAATGCACACGCACCGCAGATGGTGGGAAGGATTCCGCAAGCCGGAGGGAAACCCCAACAGAAACCAACCAACCAGCACTTGTTTTTTGCTTTGTTCTTTCCTCTTCTTTTTATTTGTATTAATAGGTTTCATCGTGGGAATTTGGTACATGTCCATATCTTTATTTTTTGCCAGTTTCAGATCTAATGTTAAGCATTAATTATCATACACACAGATTAACAGCCAGAGTAAACATATAAAACAATTACACTAAATCAAGGGACACTTTTAAATACATGAACAATTGCTTTCTGTTTTTTCTATTTTTTTTTATTTTACATTTTTTAAATATGTTGCACTTCTCACATAAGAAGAACCTTGTAATATTTAAGCTTATCCATCTGATTTACTTCACTTAACATTATGGTCTCAAGATACATCTATTTTCCTACAAATGTCTCAAGTTTATCCTTCTTTATGGCAGAGTAGTACTCCATCATATATAAACACATTTTCTTTATATATCACCTACTGATGATCATGTAAGTGGCTTCCAAGACTTAATTATTATTATTGTGCTGTTATCAACATGATTTTGCATATATCACCGTAACATAGTATCGTTTGGGAAGATACCCAGATGCAGAAATAAATTCTGGCTCAGATGGAATGCCTATTTCAAGTTTTTGAAGATTCTCTATAGTGGTCATACTAGTTTATGCTCCTGCCAAGAGTGAAAATGTGGGTTTCTCCTACCCCACTACATGCAGCCTCTTCAGTGTTTATTACTGATTGATTTTTTTTTTTTTTTTTTTTTTTGAGACAGGGTCTTGCTTTGTAGTTCAGGCTGGCCCCGGAATCACTGTGTAGCCCAGCCAGCCTTGAATTCACAGCAATCCTCCTGTCCCTGCCTCCTGAGTGCTGGACTTACAGGTATCAGTCACCACATGCAGCACGGTGGTATGTGGTTACCAGGAATCGAACTCAGGATGTTGCGCCTGCCTGGCAGACACCAGAACCGCTGAACTAAATCCCCTGCCTTGGTTGATTTCTTGATGATAACATTCTTTCTGAAATGAAAGGGAATCTCAGTGCTATTTTCATTTGCATTTCTCTAGTGGCTTCTGGCACTTTGATGTGCTTTTCAGCATCCAGGATTGTAAGAAAACAAATGTCTTTTCTTTAAGCCACCAAAGCATGGTATTCTGTCACTGCAGCCCAAGCAGAAAAATACAAAGCCATGTAAAATTTTTAGTTGTCTCTTATCCCTTCCCTAAAAATCCCCTAAAATTTTATGAGCAATGAAATCTTCATATGCTGAAATTCTAACTGATTTCACTAAATTTCACCATTGTTATAGTTACATTTGCACACCGTCAATAATGTACATTGAGACTCATACTATATTTTAGTTCATGCAGATTTATTTTCTGTATCTCAAAGTTTGTAAAGTCCTTTTTCTTCCTTAATTATATCTCTGATCAGTCAGCTCAGGTTGCCACACACACACACACCCAAAAACCCACCGATCAGGTAGATAACAGATGTGTTTTTGCAGTGTTTTTAGTGGCCAGAAGTCCCAGACCAAGTCACCAGCTGATTCATTTCTGGTGAGGCTTCTGTCCCTTCCTTGCAGATGGCCATCTTGTTGCTCTGTCCTCAAATGGCCCAGCCTGGGTGGCTGTGTATGGAGAGAGAAGCAGCCCTCTCTTCTATCAGATCAGGGCCCTATCCTTCTGATCTCAGTCAACCCTAATGTCTTCCTCAAGGCTCCCGTCTCCAAATGTAGGCCCAGTTCACGTTAGGGCTTCAACATGCGCAGTTGGGGGGATACATTCAGCCAACAACAATCTCTAAACATAGCAACAGCCATCACGGGTGATCCTTTAAGAAACTGTTGGAGCTCTCACACAAGAGCAAAAAAGAGAGACAAAAAGATCTGCTAAGTACATAAGCATTGACAAAAAAAGCTTCACTGAAAAAACATAATTCATTCTAATCATAAGTGAGTGTCATGCAACACCATTAAAGTGCTCCATGAGACTTGGTCAGAAAAATAAAGAATTTAAATAACAAGAAAGACTGACGAGTTGGAGAGGCTACACCTATACTCGGAAGACTGGGCAGGAGGCAATGAAGGCAGAGTCCTCAGTCACCTCAGAACTGGCAGGTAATCTGGGAACAGAATGGGTACTGCCAGGTGGTCTTCCGGGAAAAAAAATAATAACTCAAATACAGAATGCCCCAGCAGAGAGCCACACACTGCTTTCTTCTGGATTTAGCTAACATATGGCCGCACAGTAGTCTCACCTATGATCTGTGCTCAACTATGTTCCTTGAAAAATCTACTACTGATGACCATAGAGTACATTTAAAAGACAGGTATCTTAACAGGGGGCCACAAAAGGACACTCCCAGCTGAAATCTACTCATCATAATAGAAAATATTTCTCTTAGATTTCATCAAAATGAAACTACCTGTAAAGACAACTAAGTCAAATGAAGAAGTTCTATGTGTCTACTTTTTAAATGCTATAGTTTCTTTAATCTAGCCTCAGTTCAACTGCCAGGTTAATCTTGCCAGAACTCTACCACTCCACTAGTAAAAATTATGTTAGTCAAGAACAAATGCACCTGCCTAGTTTTCTAGCAAATCTGCCCTCTGAACCTTCAGGTTTCCATCTAAGAGTTCTACTAAGCACCAGGGATTTAGCTCAGTGGTTCCAGCACCTCCCTTGAAAGCACAAGGTCCTAAATTCGGTCCCCGGGAACCACATACAACAGTGTCAGGCGTGGTGACTTATGCCCACCAGCAATCAGTGTCATATATCACAGTCAGGGCATGTTGGCTCAGACCTGTAATCCCAGCCCTTAGGAGGCAAAGGCAGGCAGGTTTCTGTCAAATTCCAGCACTGTCTCAAAAACAGGAAAAAAAATTAGAAGTGTGTCTGTAGTGAATGTGGACAGGTTGTTTTCCCCTTATCATCATCCAATCAATAGAGTATAACAACTATTTACATAGCATTTTCATCGTGTTGGTATTATAAGTATTTTTCTGATTTTTTTACTTATTTGTTTTTTAGGTGTCATAAGTAATTTAGAAATGACTTAAAGGACAAAGGAGGCCAGGCATGGTAGTGCACACTGTCGTCCCAGCACTCTGGGAGGCTGCCGCAGAAGGATCACCAAGTTACATGCCCATCTGGTCAATTTAGCAATTTAGTGAGACTCTGTTTTAAAATGTTTTTTAAAAAGTGAACTGGGCTGGGGACATAGCCAAATATGAAGGCCCTTAGTTCAGTCTCCAGTAGAAAAAATGTTTAAAAACTTTAAAAAAAAAAAAGTACAAGGGAGGATGTGTGAAGGTTATCTGCAAATATTACACCATTTGCTAGTCGGGAGTGGAGCACCTGCCAATTCGGGTACTGGGGGAGGGGACAATCCCACCTGGACACTGGGACATGAGGACATCACCACTATAAAACCCACACCCAGCCTGATCTTTACTGTCAAGACAACATCTGTCCAAGTCCAGAGCGCATCCCGCGGCCGCCTGGCCCACTCTCCTCCCCAGCCTCTCTGCCACTCCCAGGGTCTTTTCGGATGATACTGCGCATGCGCTGACTTCTCCGTCAGCGGCTCTCAGTTAAGGACCTGTCACTGTCCCAGACGCCCAGAGGCTCCTGTCCTCCCACATTTTTTGTGCACCGTTGTCTGTAACTTAGTCTCCTTACGAACTGTCCTACTTCACCGCACGCCACCTTGCTGTATAGTATTTGTGGGAAAGGCTCTTAAAGGCTTTGTTGGTTCTGGGGTGCAGTCTTCACTCAGCTGCAGGTGACTGTCCTGAGAGAACTCAGGTGACGTGTTTATGACCCTCGCTAACACACATCGGTAGTACCACAGGCTCACCCTCAGCCCGGTGAGTTTCCCACTGTTGAGCCTCTCTGGGGGATACGAGGGAAGCGGAGGGCCGGGCAGCCTGGCTCCCTGCGCTGCGGGCGGGGACGCGCACCCCGGACCCGGACCCACTGCTCGGCCGCGCACCGGCCTTGTCCTCCTCACGGCAACGGAACAGCACCCGCACCCACAGGTGTGCCCGGGTGACCGGACACACGCACCCACGCCTTCAGAGGGCTTCTGTCTGGGGTGCGGACGGTCCCCACGCACTCGCTGAAGGAGCAAGGTCACTTCGGAGCAGGAGGAGCCAGACGCGCACGTTGTCACACCGGGTCAGGGCTCCTCCGGGTCCGCACCCCGCCCCATCCGCCTACGAAGCTCTCTCACGGTGCGTGTGGACACGGAAAGTGCCGGGTGCGCGCCGTCCCGGGCCCGGCAGGGATGGCGAGGCCGCTCCTGGGCACCCACCTGACGGGGAGGTGGAGGAGGGCAGCCCGCGAGGCAAAGCCCGAACGTGTCCACCTCCTCCGAGGTCCGCGAGCCCCGAGTCCGGGCCCCGCCCACAAGCCCCGCCCCCTCCAGGCCAGACCCCCGCGCTAATGGTCCGGTCGCCCGCCAGCACAGGGCTGAAGGGGCACGCGGGAGGGGCAGGCGCGAGGCCGCGGGCGGCTCGCCAGGCGATTGGTGGGGCGGGGCGCGGGGGCGGGTCGAGATATGCACATGCGCATGGAGGCGCGGCCGGCACGCGGCGCTCGCGCTCCCTTCTTAAATGAGCCGGGGCGCCCCGCGCCCGCCACTTTAGCGGAGCCCGCGCCCTGCGACGAGCGGGGCGGCTCGCGAGTCCAGCCGCGCGTCAGCGCCCATCGGCTCCCGAGCGGTCGATGGGACGCGGCGCCGCCGAGCGAGAGGCGGCGGTGGCCGTCGGGGCACGCGTGCTGCGCGGGAGCCCGCCGCGGAGCTCGGCCATGGCGGGCCGCAGGACCTGAGCCTGTCCGCGCGGGGCGGCCGAGGCCGGCCATGGGGACGGAGCGGGGCGGTCGCCGCGCCGCGCCCTGAGCGCCCTGAGCGCCGCCTCGGCTCCTCCGAAGCGCCGGGCCGCTCGCGAACATGGCCCTGGAGCAGCTGTGCGAGGTCCTCAAAGGTAAGCGCCCCCTGCGGGCCAGGCCGGCGCCCCGACGCACCCCTTTGTGTGGCGGCGCCCGAGCCCGAGCGCCGGCTTCGTCCCGCTCCTCGGCCCGGTGCGTCCGGCGGAGACGGAGACGGGGCCGGGGACGGCGGGGACCTGGGCGGCCCCTCGCCCGCTGCCCTCGCGCTCCCCCAAGGATTGTGCGCTCAGCTTTGTAAAGTTGTGGGCTGAGGTCGGGGTGGCGAAGGGCGAGTCTTCACAAAAGGCAGCGACAAAAAGTAATTCCACGCAATCCACGAAAAGCCGGCCGAGACGTCGTGGGGCGGACCGAAGGGCCCCGGCGCCGCTGCCCGGCCTGGTCCCACCTGCTGCGGCCGCGGAGGCTGCGGCACCACTGCGGGCCCCGGGCGCTCGCGGACCAGCCGGGGCCGGGCCCGGGGCGCCCTCCCGGGGACGCCCTCCGGGGGACGCCCGGACCCCGCCCGCCCGCACTCCTGTTTGTGCCGCGGAACACGAAGAGTGGGCTCGCCAAACGCAGGCAGCTCCGAAACACTAATCGGCTTGCATTTCAGGGAGAGGTCTCTTAGGTGAAATATCAATACATACGTAGGTCCTTTAGATCGGGATGCAAAGTTGCTTCTGAAACTGAAACTGAATAAATCGTTTTATTCCCAGGGAAATCCGCACCATCGCCAGTGAAGGGAACCCCCCACCCCCCGCCCCGCGCTGATTCCACTGGACAACGCATGTCTGAATACTTGGGGTGTTCGGCGATAGCTTCTTTTTAGACTCAGGAGGACATTAAAGCTTTTTATTAATGTTGGCGTGTGTAGCTTATCACTGTCTCAGTATTTGTACAGTCACAAATGTTGTTTTTCTTCATCTACATGAACACTTTTTGAAATTTGTTCAATTTAAAAATCTAGAGTGATTGTACCTGGACAAATGTGTGTTTCAATTAGATAGATATATGCAATTTCTTAATTGGTAATTTTAAGCATTTAAAACATTTACTGAACTATATTATGTGTGTGTGTGTGTGTGTGTGTGTATGCGTGTCTGTGTTCGGGATGTAGTAAGGTAACAGGACTTTCTAGCTAGTGAGCGTTTCAGTCAGTGTATAAGTCTTTAATGGTTCCTATATTGTTACAATGAATAACAGCTCAGAAAGTCTGTGGTTCTGTGTAACTTCTTAGTCATTCCTTGGACAATACGATTTTGACTCTTCTAATGAGCTACATGGACTGTAGGGTATCTGATGGTGCTGTGTAGCCAGATTTTCTTGTGCTCGGGTTGTACACGCACCGCGCTGGAATTATTAACGTCGTAATGGCAGCCCGTCTGAGAGTACCCGCTTCCTCCCACCCGCAGCCGAAGAAAGCCCAGATCCGATCCCCAGCTTTACCTGCCCAACTTGACAAGACCGAGCGGCTCGGGCAGGGTCTCTCCAGGGCTCCGCTGCCCGGGAAGCATTTGCGCTTCTGCCTCCTCTTTGCTGTTGGTACACACTGCCCTCTCTGGCCGCCGCGCGGCATTTAGTTGTTGCACCTTTCGGGAAGGGATGTTGTGACGAAGGGAGAGCTACAGGAATTGTAGTGTTTGGCTCTTCTTTTTTTAATATCACTCAGCCTACGCTATTTTTATATACTGAAGTATTTTAAAGCTTAACTAAATTATTGTAGGTTTACTACAGAGAAAGCAAGTTATTTTCAAATCTTCTATGGCATGTATTTGTGCCAGAAACTGGTCTGTGAATATTAAAGAAATTAACAAGAATTGCTCCTTTTTTTCCTGTGGGAGTGAAGATGAGAGTGAAAGGAGAATGTAGGTTTCAGTGCACACCTTATAGTGTTTGCTTTTTTTTAACCAAATGTATGAAAAGTATTACTTATATAAAAATAAATTTAATTTTAAAATATAACTTTATCAACCCCCAGTGCTATTATTCATTGTTTCCTAAGGCATGAAAAGGTATCCCTCAAATATCCTCTGAGGTGAGTTGCTTCACCAACAGAGGTTCTTATCCCAAGAAACTATGTAACATTTGCATAATTATGGATACTATCAGAAGCCATGTTTGAAATATTACAGTTTCTATTCAAATAGCCATAATAAACATACACAGTTAATTTTTTTAATGCCATTGATTCTTTTTGTTTTACTTTCAACATTAAGAGCAGGACAACTCCTTTTAGGTTTTTAAAACCCTCTCGTATGTGGTACTTAATAATTCATTCTGAACTGTTTATATCCAGGGCTTACAAAATTTGTGTTAAGCTTAGTGGCTAGGAATTATAGTCCTTTAAAAATATTACATTGACATTATAAAATTATTTTTATTCTTACATTGCATTCTTGATGCAGGAGGATCCCATTAGACTCAACAGTATTTAAAGCTATATCAGCTGTGGTTAAATTTTTGCTGTAACAGCGTGACTATCCCTGGACCCTTTTAAAAATCTTGTCTGAGCCTATTATTTTTTATTCTTTAGTCTTCAGCCTCATGCAAGAACATGAACTAATAGTATAGAAATATAGCACTGAAAAACTATGCATTAATGAAGTTTTTAACACAGCCTTATTAAAATAAACTTTTTGAAAAATTATGGATACTGCCTCTTAAAAGCTGAGGGGCAGCAAAGCTGTTTTCACACTGTTACAGTAAATCCTCAAAGCTATTTATATTTTGAAGCCATACTCCTCTTTTAGGAAAAAATGTGGCATTGCAAATCAAATTCAAATCAAATTAACTTTCACTCCTCTTGGAAATAAGGGGGAAGATACACTATAAATAAGGTTCGTATCTAAAATTTTAAAACAGCAATCCAGGTTCTGTTCTGTGGTAGTAATCCAACAAATTCAGCACCAACCCCTATCATTTGTTTCTGTTCATAGTCCTGCAGGATAATTATTGATCTTACCAAAAAATGCACCCGTGAGACATTTTGAGATTCTAGTTATAGTTTTTGAGTTGGAAAGGAAATTCGTAAAATGTGACCTGATCCAAAAGGTCTACAGGCTTCCTTTTGTAGAACTCCTTCAAAGGCACTCTTTTGAGGTAGTATTTAAAACAAAAACAGTAGGTGAGAAAAAGGTTGCTGTGGTTTGTGGAAGGCCTTGTCTCCCAGTAGTCTTAGACATGTGTGTGACCACCCAGAAGCTGACACTTTTCAAAGTTTGTTACTTTGCTTACGAATACAGACTGTAGTACTCTAACATGAAAGTTCTACTTTTTTGTAATCCAAAGGACATTAAAATGTGTTGGTTTAAATTTGCCTACTGATCTGTTGGAAATTACAGCCCTGGAAGATATCAAGTACTCTTTCAGGTATTACCTAATCTTGTTAAAATTTGATGACAATTGTGGATGTCAGAGAAGGCCTCCTTTACTTAATCTAAATAGAGCATATAAAACTTTCATCTCAGAGCATTTTGATAAGCAGTTTCTCGTGCTCTGTGAGAAATAGAAAGCACTCTGCTTCAGTTACTCTTTTCTAGAGAAGTGACTGTCAGTGAGATTAGCGTGTGTAGGCTGGAGTGTTCCTAAGGTTCACCATCCCTCTTCAATTTGATTAATGTGAAGTATTTTTTGTCCTTTGAAACACAGTTTATAAAAAAAAACAAGTTACCATTATGTCAAGTAGCACATGGACTCTAATTGTGTTCCATTCTGCTGTTACAGAAAGCAGGAATGTGCAAGGAGGTCAGTTAGGGTTGTTACATTCTGACGTCTTGTATTAGATTCAACAAATCTTGTGTTAAACCATTTAGAAGCTTATAACAGGAAGGTTTAGAAAGAGACATGTTTAATTACTAACAAAAGTAAACTGAGCCAGCTTGAGAAAAATAACAGTAGATGTTGAGTATCTAAAGAAAAGCGAGAGGCGAAATATCTGTTCTTTTCTCATCACCTCAAATAAAAAGCTGGGTCATCCACTGTCTCCTGTTACACTGAGATGTGTGCTTGTCAGTTAGTGCCAGGCGGTCAGTGTGATGTATACTCAGGATCTCACGCTTGGTCACCTCATGAATTCATCTAATCTGTATGGAGTGCTGCCTGGGCCAGGTGGTGAAGTGTCAAGTGAATTGGGCCCCAAATACCAAGTGATATAAGCAGTAGTGAAAACCAAGGCGAAAATATAGAGCTGCTTTAGTACAAGGAAGCCTCCAAGTGCTGGACGATACGAAAGTGTCAGCAACACAGAGATAGATTCCAGGCAGAATGGTGTAGTCCAGTGGTGACAAATCTATGGCACATGTGCTTCAGTGGACTCACAGATAACTGTTGTTTTTTTCTAAACTAAAACCTAAGTATTCCGGTTTAATTGCAGTGCTGGCACTTGGCCATAAATAAGTGGACTTAG
Organism: Petromus typicus; assembly: GCA_004026965.1. NCBI lineage: Eukaryota > Metazoa > Chordata > Mammalia > Rodentia > Petromuridae > Petromus > Petromus typicus. The sequence continues at coordinate 4,234 of PVIR01027621.1, read as the reverse complement.
GGTTGTAGTTGGGGCTCTTGTTTCTGAAAGGTTTGTCATCACTGGCTTAGTTCCTAAGGCATGGTTTATTTTTACATGCTCAAATACTGGGAAGAAGGCCTTTGTAGCTCTCGACTGCAATCAGGAGGTCAGAGAGGTAATCAGGTGCCAGATCACATAGCACCCCAGAAGCCCACGTCTGGGAGAGTGGATTTATTTACATGTAACGGAACTCTACTGAAAGATTTTATGAAAGGTTGTAATATGATCTGTATGTTGTGATCACTACCTGCTGTATACACAATAATCTATTGGGGAATGTGACAAAAACTTATAGTTGTTTCCAAATGCTCATTTTAGCCCTCTTTAGTAATTCTTTGGATTTTAGTTAAGTACACAGTTCCTCAAAATAAGACCAGTTTGCAGCTTAACTTGGGGTAAGGTATAGCTATATGACTGGCTAGTTGGGTTAGATGTTAGTAGAAAATGATGTGTACAGGGCCGGGGATTTAGCTCAGTGGTTCCGGTGCCTGTCTTTCAAGCGCAAGGGCCCGGGTTTGACTCCCCGGGTAACCACATACCATACTGGGTGTGGAGACTCATGCCCAGCAGCAATCAGTACCACATACCACAGTGCCGGGCGTGGTGGCTCACGCCTGTAATCCCAGCACTCAGGAGGCAGAGACAGGAGGATTGCTGTGATGTGAGTTGGAGACTGAGCTCAGGGTCAGCCTGAACTACAAAGCGGGACCCTGTCTCAAAAAAGAAAAGAAAAGAAAAGAAAAGAAAATGATGTGTACATCCTAGGAAAAGTGTTATCTTGTTCTAACTTTACTCTGAGATAATTATAAGTTCTGGGCTAGTGTTTTTAAAGGAGAAGGAATGCTTTATATCATGTCGTTCTTGCTGAGTAGGATGCAGACATAAGGAAGAGTAAAATGCCTGGCATTCTGGCATCCACAGTGAAGCATAAAATGACCTTGGAAAGGAAAGACAGCTGAATAATAAGGTAGGAGGAGTTCAGGTCCCTGATAATGAGACAGCCTTCACTCTGTCCCCTGCTTATCTCTAGCTGGTTTATATGTCAGAGAAATAACACTGCCACATTATTTAAACTGTGTAGGTTTTTCTCTTACTCTTGGCAGTCCTGATGCTAACATAGGAGTGTGTGAAATCAGTGAAAGTAACAAAACCAGAGAGCAGGCTGGTGAGTCCTCACAACAATGAAAGTGAACGCTGTTAAAACTAGTACAGGAAGAGTTCCTAGACGGTGTAGGTTTTAGACCATGTAAAGATAATTCTCTAGACTTCAGAAGAGTTCCATGGTAAATACAGACGATCAGAAATGAGAAATGTTTGTAAGGGCTTAAGAATAAATAGTAGGGAATTCACCTCATGATCAACATCACCAGTCAGTTTGGCTTTATTTTACCCCCATTCAACCCTGGCTTGCTCTGTCCTGATCAGTGCAGAAGTGTCTGTGTTGCCACCAAAGGAAGAAAAATGGCAGCCATTTCCTTTCAGGAAATCTATCCTGTTGCAGTGGTCCACCCTCACCCCATCGAGCAGGGAAGCAGTTAAAGTGTGGGCTGTCAAGTTTCAGGCTAGGCGTGGCGTGCTGGATCAGAATATCTGAAAGTGAACACCCCCCAGTCTGATTTAATACGGCTTTCGGGTGATTACAATGCATGCAAAAGTTTGAAAACTGCCATCTTGATCATTCCTTTTTCAAACCAGGGGGTAAAATCACTGGGCAAGTTTGCACGTTTTTGAACCTTAAAATATATTACTATATTAATATCCAGGAAAGTTAGTATCAGTTTGTAATCCCATGACACAATATGAATACCTTAGTTTCCTGTATCCTGATCTGACTTGTGGGAACTTTAATAAAATGTAAATCTCTAAGAAGTGGTATAAGTAGGCTTACTGAAACTAAATCCAAAATGGAATCTGGTGGCCCTTTGTTGTCTAAGAGCTTACACATATACTTTGTTTCTGGAAGAACCACAAACTGAACTTTGTGACAGTTGCTCCAGCATGCTCCTGTTTTACCCACCAAGATAATCTCCGGAAAACTCCATTTTTGCCATTCAGACTTACTGAGGTGTGACCAGCCATCAGATTTAAGTAACCAATCAGAACTAAGCTTTTCACACATCTAGCCCTCATTGACCCAGTAAACTGTAGTAGGAACCTTAATCTAAGCTAGCCCTTTTTCTTCAGATCATGCTTGTGTGTGTGTGGTTTTTTTTTTTTTTTTTTTTTTTTAACAAATACTGTGTTTCCCATTTAAAGTGAAGCCTCCTTGTCCTAACATCTTTCTAGTGAACTTCTGTTGACATACCTTGGCATCAAAATTGGTTTTGTTTCAAATCCATGCTGTGGCTTACATCAAACCCTGATGAAGCTACTTCACCATCTCCGCCAAACAAAAGGGAGGTTTAGGGACATTCAGGGAACATGTAATCTACCTAAGACGAGACATGTAGGGAAATTAGTAAAGGAGGGATACATAGGCAAGGCTCTGGTGGACACCTGACGCACTTTTGCTGTGCTCTTCCCAGAGATCTCAGTTCTTCCAGAAGCTTCGCGGTGCTCAACAACCTGTGACTATTCCTTAGCTTCTGCCCTTTTCTTTCCATTTAAGCCCACCAACATAGGAGGTGAGGATTCCCTAAGTACATAATATATTTATTGGGGATTTATTTTACAGGGCAGATTTAGATTATAAAATCAAGCCCATCTATTAGAATGACCAGTGTAGTTAGTCCCTGTTCTTTGAACAAGTATAACAAACATGGGAAAAAATACCCTGTTGGTAGGAATTTGTGAGACATTTGTCTGCCATGGCCCAAGGCTCTTCCCATAGTTGTTACCTTTATTCCACTCCTATAAGAAAAGGTAAGTTCTTTTCAATGCTTGTGAATGAAAGACTCCACCATCCTATGTTCATCATAGGAGATCTATGTTACTGCCAGGAGCTACCACACATTATTAGCTTTGCATGAAGATGCCTTCAGCAAATCTTTGCTGAAGATTCTTTCAACAACATACTTCAGGAGATGGAGCCACTTTAAGCTTAAGGCTTCGAGGGTGTGTTTACTGGATAAGACATGAGCTCAGAGATTTCCTTCAGACCTGCTAAAGGGGTCCTCATCAGGTATTCTAAACTACCCTGTGTGCAGCTAAATTATAGGGCACAGACTTTTGGATTCTTATTCCCCTTTTTAAAATGGCTTCTTTCCTACCATTAGTACTGAATGCACCTCAATTTCTGTCATTCATGTAAAAACAATTGAGTTAACCAGGAAGCCTGCCTATCAGGACAAAAAACAGTTAGCTTCTGAGCAGATTGGTTCTCCAAAGAGTCAGGGCCAGGCCTTATAAACCTCAAAATGAACCTGCATCCAGTTGAAATCTTTGGGTTTTATTTGCATTACCTTGCCTAGTTGCTGTTAATTTTTTTCCTCTGTGGTCCTGGGATACCAATATCATTTCATTTAATAGCACCTATATTACTCTAAGTCCCCATCTTTAAGTGAATTTTCTTCCAGAAGAATTGTTGGTAAGCCAAATTCATTTGTAAGCCAGCAAAGGGAGTCTTACACAAAACACCTGCGGAAGTGCACAATGCAGATGTACCTAATTTGGGAACTTACTGTACTTCTTTTAGTTATCCTCTTGTTACAACTCTCCAAAGATCCTTAACTGCCTGGGCCAATTTGGCCCATTTTTAGAAAAAATTTCTCTGACCCTGGCCATTTCTGTGATTTACCTCTCCACTAACAGTGGTCCCACATTTAAGTCCAGTAGTGATTTTCACTTGTCCTGGCTGTCTAACCATCTTTCATGCCCTGTATAGATGGGGAGAAGTGCTATTACCTAATACTCCCAATATTGATCATGTCTGGAAACCTTTAATTCCAGTAACTCACTGCTGTCCTCTACAGCTTTACTGTGACCTGCTCTCAGTACTCAACCTGAGACTTTTTGGGTGCAAATTTGCTCCTTAATAAGACCTGTGCCCTGCTTTTTTCTTATTCTAGGTCCTCAAACATGTAGACCAACCTTGCCAGTGAGATCTGCAAAAATACTACTCACAGTAAAGTTAAGTCCCTTCACTAGCAACATTAGTCTTATTGTAGGATGTAAATGTCAACTGGGAAACCACCTATGTTGCATCACTGCCAGAAGAATTGTCCTGCTTTGCCCTGGTCTCTTCCTCTTCCTGTCAACTGTTATTCCTCTCTTT
>PVIR01027620.1:0-22715 GCA_004026965.1 Petromus typicus | reverse complement strand
TACCCAAACTCATAGCAATCCTCCTGCCTCAGTCGCCTGGGTGCTGGAATTATAGGTTTGCATTACCACACAGAAAGGCTTTGCCTTTTTATTTTCCTAATTTTGAGACAGGATCTCACTAAGTTGTCCAGAGAACTTGCAGTCCTTCTGCCTCAGCCTTCTAGTGCCACCATGTCAAAATAACAGAAGACATTGTTTACCCCAAAGGGGGAAGAGGGGTTGCAGCACCACCAGTATTAGCTTAAAAAGAAAAACACTTTTCCCTCCTCCCCCATGAAGGCAGTCAAATGCTATAAGACAGAAGCATAGTCAAAACTAAAAAGCACTAAAATAAAATCAAAGCAATAATATTCTAGCTCCACCAAAAGATTCTGACTGAAACCTCTGTTTAAACTTAGGAATGTATACTCAGTCCCCATACCTACGAAGCATTTCAATAAGAACATAGAATATCTATCAATTATCACAAAAATAAATATGTACTTCTTTTAAGTTGAAAGTTTTCATTGTAGACAGCTTTAAATATGTAAATCACTACAGATGAAGTCCAAACAAATTTATGCATCACTTCTTTTGACATAACACTGTTTAGAAAAAGCAAACAGGAAAGGGTAAACCAGTGAGCAGAGGATTAAGAGCCACAGCACTTCACAATCACGTTCGACATTAAATATCTACTATTATACCATCACAAAAATCTCTTTGCTTCTTTTTTTTTTTTTAGGTTTTTTTTTTTTTGAGACAGGGTCTCGCTTTGTAGTTCAGGCTGGCCCTGAGCTCAGCCTCAAACTCACATCACAGCAATCCTCCTGCCTCTGCCTCCCAAGTGCTGGGATTACAAACGTGAGCCACCACGCCCGGCACTGTGGTACGTGGTACTGGTTGCTGCTGGGCGTGAGTCTCCATGCCCAGTATAGTATGTGGTTACTGGGGATGGAACCCAGGTCTTTGTGCTTGTAAGACAGCTGCCGGAACCACTGACCTAACTCCCCGGCCCTCCTTGCTTCTTTTGTAAAATCAAAAACTTAATTTTTCATCCAAAATAATTATTACAAAAACCCCTTCCGCTTCCCAACATAAATTCTGTAATGTTAAGCATTATTTTTAAATGATCAGATCTTCTATGTATTTTCCTCAATATTGAGTCTGACTGTTTTCAATTCGGCAAACTGTGACTCTTCATAATACCTAACACTCATACTTTCTTCCAATAACTATATAGATATTTAAACAATCCTCCTTTGGCCCATGAGATAGGGAGACAGATTTTAGAAAAACAAACTAACAGCAGGGTAAGTACATTATAAGCCAACAAAAGATGTTATTGCAATAAAAGATGGAGTTTCATAAGGATATTGTATGTAACATGGTATCGATAAGTAAAAAATGGAAAAATATGAAAGGGGTTAAGATCTGAAACTGACTTACATACATTTTCCTTTACAACTACAAAAAGGTAGTGTGCTTTTCTTAAGTATAAAACAATAATGTTAAGGGCTAGAGGTGTAGAACCCATGCTTAGTATGTGTAAATCCCTGGGTTCAATCCCCAGCACAGAAAAAGAAAAAATATAAACAAGATTTTTCCTCTAAAATCATTTTCCAAAATCATGTAAATAAGTGGTTTTGTTTCCAGACCAAAAAGACACCAATCTTTCTACAAACAAAAGTAGTGAATTACATTCTTAGCTTTAATACTGTAACATAATTCACTAAATTTCAAAATAAATTAGTGCTTCCTTACAGATATATACTAATAAACTAATGTCTTTTATGATGAAAATGAAGTGGCATAATCATATATCATACAACATTTTTGATTTTGGTATCTGTTGAGCTAAAGGATTAACCAATGGCAATGAGTACTTCTCATCTCACAAAGGAAAAGAGGTCAACTCAGAAAGGTAGTGATAATAAGAGCCATGGGCTTAGAAGTCTACAAGCTTATCAACTACATGTTGTTTTATCCCCTTTACAGATAAAGAAACATAGCACAGAGAAGTAATTTGTCTACGATCAGCTTGGAAAATAAATGTGGAATCTCAAAAAAGGAAGTCAATTAAAATTCTATTTTAAAATCATATTGGCAAAGAAAAACATCAAAAATGTGTATCTACAGAGGATTAATCAGCGCCTAAAATGGTGATGCCACTAAGTTCACTATATCTGGTTGAAAACAATACATATTTACTTCAGACTGTAACTGTCATAAATTTTTAACATTAAAAGAAATTAAGAAAATAGACACAATATGTATTTATGTCTAACTCCATGAGTAAAGCTTCTAAAATGAGGATATTTATCAATGATCATTTACAAACTCTCAAAGAACCAGCTTTAAATTTCAGCTCTGAAAGGAAACAAAGGAATATTAACAATGATTTGGTTTAATACTTCATATCACAGGTAGGAAAAACCAACTCAAAGTTTAAGAGCCTTTCGCACACATACTCATCTAAATATCAATATCTGGACTAGAATTTACCTTCTGGTCCAACTGCTCATTTTATTATTCTATATCGTAGAACACATAATAAAATATGTACTGTACCAAGTGTCTGGAATAGAAACCAAAACAAAATTAGATTATTTAAATCTGAAAAATTAATTTTTCTGAAAAAAAAAATTATACAAAGAACACTAATCCTCAACTAATCTTTCCTGAGAAAGATAAATTTCAAAAAGAGTTACAATATAACGGATTTCTACACAGGGAAAAAGAAATAATTATGGTCAGTAGCAAAAAGGAGGCAGAAAAGTAGAACTTTTGGAATTTCATCAAAAGCTCAAATACAAACCAATGCAAGGGCTGGGATTTAGCTCGGTGTTTCTGGCGCCTGTCTTGCAAGCACAAGGGCGCAGGTTTGATCCCCCTGTAACTACATACAACACTGGGTGTGGAGACTCACCCCAGCAGCAACCAGTACCACATACCACAGTGCCGGGCATGGTGGCTCACGCCTGTAATCCCAGCACTCAGGAGGCAGAGGCAGGAGGATTGCTGTGATGTGAGTTGGAGGCTGAGCTCAGGGCCAGCCTGAACTACAAAGTGAGACCCTGTCTCAAAAAAATACAATACAATAAAATAAAACAAGGCAAGATATACTGTGATAAAGTCAGCTGAAACTGGCCAATATGCATAGTGTAAGGGTAGGTAATTAACCTACTTCAAATTTATTATAAAGATTTGCCAAACATGGAAGAAAAAAGCCAAAATTTAGTCATATAAAGATTGAGTATAGTACCTGGTAGCAATTTTTCAGTATATTATAACTATCAGACTCCTAAGATTAAAGCCAAATTCTTATTTCCTTTCTACTAGCTACTTCTAATAACCATAAATGCATTAACCTGTCAATAACCCTATCACAGTGCCTTAATGAGCTAATAATCTTTCTGTATCATCTTTTAAAGCATTAAATTAGGTGGGTGTGGTGTGATGTCACACACCTATAATCCAGCACTCTGAGGCTGATGTTGGAGGATTACAAATTTGAGCCCAGCCTGGGCAACTCACCAAGACCCTGTCCAAAATAAAAAATAGAAAAGGGCTAAGGATGTGCCTCAGTGTGGAGGCTCTGGGTTGAATCCTCAGTACAAAAAAGAAAAACAAGAAGGCACGTTTCTCCTGAAACTGCACAAATTTTAAAATAATTACGATAATCATAAAAACAATTTAACTGTATCAAGGCAATATACTCAATTATTCAAAGGCAAAGAAAATACACTCTAAGTGATTTCCTCACTGCTTTCTCAGAGATCTTGTATTTTCTAGATTTTCTGTGATAAGAATGTATCATTTTTAATATCCAAAATGTATTTTACCCAAATTCCAAAGAGCAAACAAATAAAATCTTTATTGATTGATTGACTGAGTGGAGGTAGGGTCTTGTTCTGTAGTTCAACGGGTCCTTGAGCTCACTATGTAGCCTAAACTTGCCTAGAAGTCATGGCAATCCTCCTGCCACTCAGCCTTCCCAGGGCTGGGATTACAGATGTGTGTCACCACGCCCAACTATCTTTATAAAATTTTTCCTGAACATTCTCTCTCCTCAAAGCCTCAGCATGCTCAAACATTCCTTTAACTAATGATTTAAGTGACAGAAGTCTTCACTGCTTTTCTTTCTTCTCAACATACACAATAAAAGCAACAAAAATAAGATAAAGCATTGGCCACACTTAAATGTTCCTGTCAAAGAACTGCTATCTTACTAATAAATAATTATTTTATAATTTTTATAATAATAAAAGCTAACAAAATATTTTAATAAAAAGAATTTACCCAATTTCTTGAGATGTAACAAGGTGCTTTAGTATTTAACAGTCTGACTACAAGAAGGAACTATGACCTTTCTCATCACTCCTTCCTTCTACAAACCTGGTATTCTGAAGCTTTGTCCCATTTGTCTTGTTTTCTGGAATAGTAAGTTGCATTACTACACATAACTTACCCAGGAGTGAGACTAGGTCAATATCAAAAGGCAAACAGTAACCTTTACCTGCAACTTCTTCAATAAGTCGTCTAAAGTTTACGTGGCATGGTGCTGTAGGCACAAGCCTTTTCAAGAAGTTCAACCTGTTAGACCTGCTTGCCTAGCAACTACCTTGTGGCCCAGAACTCATTAATATCATGTTCAAGTGGTCTTTACTAGTAGAGGATGAGCAATTCAACTCCACATCATCCCCGCAAAATATCCAATTTCTTTCCTAACATGCCCTTCCCAAACAGGACTCCTGCAACTCTAAGAGAAGAAGGACCTCAGTAGGTGAATGTTTGAAGCAATGTGTGTCTCCATAAAAGCCAAGATGGACACCCGGGATTAGCCACCAGATGCCTTAAGGCCTCCACCTCCATTTCAAACCAGAACCCTTCTATAACAGAATTCTGCAACCTGCTCCATTATTTCACAATTATTAATATTAAGACAACTGGTAGCTACTCTGCACCTGATACGAAGTTTGAAAGTACTACATAGGCAAAACAAGCACCATCTATCCACGTGGTGGCATGCACCTGTGATCCCAGCACCCCAGGAGGCTGAGCTAGGGTGGACCCCAAATTTAGTTCAGTGTGGGCTACTCAGTGAGGCTCTGTCTCAAAATAAAGAAAGAAAAAGTGTAGGTTCAAGCCAGTATTGCAGGGGGAAAAAAAAGAACGAAAAAGTACTACTGTTTCATGGAAAAATAAAAGGCATGTCTAGATACCTTGGCAAATTTATTCACTGTGATCTAAATACAGTCACTCATTTGGGTCAGGTTATAACATACAAAGAAAAATAAATTCTACTGATTTTCACTTGTAGGCAGAACAACTGCAGTCTACCATAAGACACATCTAAAAACATTTGTTTTTAACAGAATTATTTTACTCAATTAGCTATTGCAGATTTACCCTGTACTTTATTTTGAAAAATGAATTATGTAAACTTCGGTATTTATAGAATAAGATTTCTACTCATTCTAAATGTTTTCACAGCTGCTGACTCTGAGAAGGATTCTTCTTTTTAAGTCCAGATCCTCTTCCCCTACTTCACGCACTCACCTAATCTAACCTCTACTTAGCCAAATTCACTTCTAGTTATCAGTAAGAGAAATGAAAGATTGAGAAATTCTTTGATTGTACACAGAATGCTCTTGATCAAACTGCAGAAATAAGTAATAGTCCATCTGAAAACTTTCACAATCTAATAAGAAGATAAAAATACAATGTACAATAAATCTGAGGTTACAAAAATGCTGTGAAATTGTATATAGCAAAAAGACTTAGGCAGAATTATTTAAGTTAAGAGTACAAGTCAAGAAACAAGTACAGGGGCCAGGGATTTAGCTCAGTGGTTCTGGCGCCTGTCTTGTAAGCGCAAGGGCCAGGTTCGATTCCCCGGTAACCACATACAATACTGGGTGTGGAGACTCACACCCATCAGCAATCAGTACCACATACCACAGTGCCGGGCGTGGTGGCTCACGCCTGTAATCCCAGCACTTGGGAGGCAGAGGCAGGAGAACTGCTGTGATGTAAGTTTGAGACTGAGCACAGGGCCAGCCTGAACTACAAAGCGAGATCCTGTCTCAAAAAAAAAGAAAAAAAAAAAGAAACAAGTGCAAACTTTCCAGACAAGGATGGGAAAACTGTTCCAAACCTAGCAAAACAGCATCTAAAAAGGCAAAAGGGAATATTTTTGCTTTTCTTGACTTTCAGTTTTGAAATTTTGAGAAGATGGACAGTAATTTTCTTCAGAGAGTAAGATTGCAAATTACTTAGCACTGTCCTGAGAACGCATTACAATTATTAAAATATGGACACATCCAATTAGAATGGCACATTTAGAATAGCCTCATTTCACTAGCATAAATCTTTTTGTATTTATCAATTACACATACCCACATATCATTAATGCACCTGTGGTAGAAGCCCTAGAAAGAGCTTTGGAGACTCATCCTTCAGATCAGAATTATACTTAAGAGTGTGACCTTGGCAAATCTCCCTGTGCTTCACTGTTCTAATCTTCTTACCGTATATACTGTTTAATATTGCGTCTCCTCCCTCAACTAGAAGGTAAATACCATGAAAGAATGGTCACTACTGTATCCCTGTCATTTAGCACTCTCTGATACAGTGTAGTTGATACATCTAAGTGAATGAACAGTCAGCTAGATGAAGCCCTAGACTTTGACAATGAACTATGAACCTACAAGGTTCGCAGAATGTGTAGCATAACATTCTGGCAAAATTATAACTGTGAAGAGACTTACCATATGCTTTGAAATTAAATAAGATAACTGCCATATTTAAAAATAACTAGTCCAAACAATCCTCTGAAATAGTTTTAACAGTCCCTTTAATAACAATGTTTTTCTAAAATGTAAATTGTGAGAAAAACCAATCGTGGAGAAATCGATCCTTCAGTGATTCCTTCTTCAATGTGGCTTCTTTAATACTATAGGATTGAAGCCCACCTGCTTTCAGCCATTTTTTTTACGGTTCCACAGCAGGCAGCAGAGAACCAGCTTATAAAACTAGTTTTAAAACCCTTCGATCTGAATCACCACTCCTTAAAGAAAAATATATAAAACATACCACTCATACATGGAAGAATGCTTGGGGATCTACTGTATGAAACTGGGTGCAAAGAAATAAAACAGAACTGTTAAAGTCTTTAAATAATAGAACACTATGCACACGTTGCAAAGAATAACTTTTTTCAGTGATGACTCATAAATTACGATCGCTACATATAGACTCATAAAAGAACTAATGAAAAGAATTTGTCACATCATGTGAAAAACCGTAGCCCTTCTGACCAAGCACAAAGACAAATTTTAAATCCATACACGCTTTCCTTAATATGGGACTTTCTATGGACATCAGTAGTCTTCCCTTGAAGTCCTCTTAAAAGCTCTAAATCCTCCTTACATTCAGTCCCCGGACAGTACATTTCAAGTCTCATTTCAGACGAGTCTGGGGCATTAAAGTAAACAACTGACGGGGAAGCTAACGCTTCTTCAGGATTAAGGTGGATTCCCAGGAAGAAGACTGCCACCTGGACACATGTTGAAAACGAGAGCTTGCTCCCCTCAGAGTAGAAAATGGAGAAAATTTCCACGGCACTTATTTAAAGTTTTGCACCTTCACACACCTCCCGTGCCCCCAGCACCGGGCCGGGGGCTCCGCCTCGCTAGAGGCGCGAGGAGGAAATGTGCACTTGACTTCCGTCCGCCCGCCGGACAGAACTAGACCCTTCCTTCCCGCCGGCAGACCCCGGCCGTGTCCGGACACCTTCTGTTCGGCGCGCGGCCGACGGAAAAGAACACTCCGGGCCGGCGTCGTTCCCCGGCCCCCGGCCCCTCCTGCGCCCGCCGCCCGCCGCCCGCCGCCACGTCCCGCTCGGCCGCCCCCTCACGGCCACGCGCGCCGCCCCTCCCCCGCCGCGCGGTCGCCGCCCCCGGCTAGGCCCCGCGGGTGGGCAGCGCCGGGAGGGGCGGGACGCGGCCGCCCGCGGAGCCGAGCCGCCCCCGCCGCCGCCCGTCGCACCTACCATGGTACAGATGGAGGCGAATTTGGAGACTGTCATTAGGATTTCCATCCGCCCAGCGCCATCTTCCACCCAATCACAGCGGCGGCGGCGGGCGGGGGAGGGAGGCAGCCGGGCCGCCCGCTCGCACCGCACCCCGCGGGCGGACCCCGAGCCGCCGCGGACCCACGCACCGATCCTGCTGTGCCGCCGCTTCCGTCGTCCCCGCCGGCGCTCCGCCACTCCCGGCCTCGGGCCCCAGCCCCCGCCTGCCGGCCGCCAGCCCCCGGCTCCGCCCCGGCGCAGGGCGCAGCCGCTGCCTCCGGGCCCGCGCCTGCCCGCGAAGCCGCTCGCCGCACACTCCGCCCAGCACGTTGGGAAGCCGGCTCTGCCGAGGCCCTAATGCCCGGCCCGCTAGGCAGCTGCGCGGGGCCCCACCCACCCCTGGGCGGTCCCCGCCTCTAAGGCACGAGTGGCACTCAGCCCGCCCCACCCGGCTTGGGGCCCCGCCCACCTCACTGTCCACCGCTCCGGAGATGGGACTCCAGCCCGCCCCACCCATTTGGGGGCGGGGCCAATGGCGAGCACCACCTTCCTCCCGTGGCTCAGTCCTGGAGTCTGCGCGCCCGCAGAGTACTAGCTGCTTGGGGGGTCCGCGAGGCATAAGATTCGGTGTGCTGCCTGCCTGGGTGGCAACTTGAGTACATGCTGAAGGGAGCTAACCCGTAGCACCCTACTGCAGGCGAGGGGACAACTGTTCCCTATGGGCGAGACAATACCGAGGCGAAGCTCTAGATAATTGAGTAGGCTGTGTGGAAACCTGAGTGATTTAACCCGTTCCTGACCCAAGATCTTTTCTTCTTTTTTACATAATTGGATGAATAACCTGGGTCAGACTCCATAGAAAAAGACCAAGTAATGAAATGAAAATAAAGTGGCAAAGAACAGTGGATATGTTTAACTTTGAATTAAGACAAAAAGTAAGAGTGATAGGAAAAGGAAGAGAATCCAGCCTTCCTGTCTGCCTGTTGGCGATAAATTTTGACTATGGAGGCACAAAAATAAAGATCTCAGCCAGAGGGATGAGGGTGTTACGAGAGACAGTGGTAGCAAGCTCTGCAAGTGAGAAAAATGTCCTGTGCAAAATACTTAAGTAGTGTTAGCAAGTGGATGGATAGTTGCTGTTTCCTGCTTTTACCAAATTCATTGGTATATTTTGTTCTTTGTGACTGGTAGCTAAACTTTACTTTTCCCATTTTAGAAAGTAGTTCAAATGAGTAGAGTAACTTCATATCAAAAGCTTTCAATATTTTTGTTGCTGAACTAGTAGTGAGGTGTTTTCCATGATTGTCCTATTTTAATGAGCTGAGAGCTTGAATTCAAAGTCCTAAAATCAGGCATGCCTCACCTTATAGGTTCAAACCATTAAAAAAGCAGAGCATTCAAATAAAAATTAGGTGAAAAATAGATTTTTGGAATGTGAACGTTGTTTCCATAGTGATTCCACTGCAAGCCTGGGGACAGAGAAACACGACAGACTGATAACAGCCAAGACCACGCAGCTGCCTGGGCTCCAGGCACTTTCCTCTGTAGAAGTCAGGGGCTCGCCCCCTCCCTCTTTCCCCTCGCAAGCTAGTGCCTACAACTGTGGTTTTGAGCTTTGAGGTAGACGAATTATTTCATGGAAAATGAGCCAAGATGAAGAACCAAGTGTAGTCACCTCAGAGGAGATATGACTAACTCCCACAGGAGGGACAAAGTGAGACAGCTTAACCATCTGGCGAATAGGATGAACAGTGTAACAGGGAACATGTGGTCTCCCCGCAGAGGGAATGCTGCATGCTGGACTCAGGAGAGAGTAATGATTGTGTCCATTTCCGTGGCCGTAACACAGGGCACACTTCAGAAATTTTGTGGACAATCTGACCCACGGTAACCCCAATACAGGTTATTGTTTCTGGAATCTCCTTGTCATAGCCACCAGTATGAAGCAGAGGAATTCCTTAAAACCTTTGTTTTTACAGTATCAGTCTGGAATTCCAATCCTTCAATTCACAGTACTGAGATTAAACAGAGCAGGGAATTTTAAGGAGACATCACGGCAATTGGTCTGTTAGTAGGGAGAAAACCTTGTCTTTACTTGAACATAAACATAAACCACACTTTCTTTGTTTACCAAGCTCTTCCTGAAGCAAGGGCTCCCTAAAGGAAATGAAATAGATGCTGGTGCAAACAATGCAGTCCTTCCAAGCTGTTTCAAGCAAGTTCAAAAGTGGCCGAGAGTACACAGAGAAGCAAATGTCTTTTCAAATGTTTTCATTAGCCACTATTCTTTTTAAAGGGGGAGACAGATTACAATAACTCACAGGACATGTTGACATCTTTCAAAACAAACATGAACCCTCCTGCTGACTCAGTTATTCAGCAAAGCAGGTCCGAATTCCATTTACTTAGTCAAATGTCTCCTGAGTACCTCTGATTTGTAAAATCTTTGTGGTAGATACTTGGAGAACAATAATCCTACCTTCAAAATTTTTATTTTTAGGGCTGAAAGTGTAGCTCAGTGAATAAAGTGCTTGCCTAACTGCAGGAAGTCTTGGGCTCAATACCACCAAAAGTTAAGAAATAAAAGTGTCTAGGGCCGGGGACTTAGCTCAATGGTTCCAGCGCCTGCCCGGCAAGTGCAAGGGCGGGGGTTCAATTCTGGTAACCACGTACAACAGTGCTGGGTGTGGTGACTCACGCCCACCAGCAATCAGTACCACACACCACAATGCTGGACCTGGTGGCACACGCCTGTAATCCCAGCACTCAGGAGTCAGAGGCAGGAGGATTGCTATGAGTTCAAGGCTGAGCTAAGGGCCAACCTGAACTACAAAAGTGAGACCCTCTCTCAAAAATAAATAAATAAATAAAAATAAAAATGTCTGTTAGTTGAAGAGGGATGACAGCTACACAACTTTGAAGAACAGTGTAGAGAAGGTGGGAGGGAGACTTTAAAGGTTGAAGCTGTGTCTTTAGTTGACAGAAATTAAATTATACAAGTGCCAATTCTGTGATTTGTAGGGGTTCAGAGAACACCATGATTGTTTTTTGGTTTTAGTTCCTCAGAAATTTTACAGCATACAGAGAGCAGGGAGAAGGGGTGGGGAGGGGGATGAAAAAGAATAAAGATGTGTTATGTTACTGTACCAAACCCCATGAGGAACATAATCATTATGTACCACAAACATGTTATAATAAAAAAAATTACCATGCACGTCACTCTCCTTTACTCCTTCCCTCCTTCTCCTATTTTCCTTTTCTTCCTCTTCTCCTTTCCCACCTCTTCTCTGATCATTCCACCTTCATCTTTTCCCCCTCTCCTCTCATCCACTATGTCCCTCCCTTTTGTCTGTCAAACATCACCAGAGCCCTGCACCTTGCAGCACTGCACTGGCCACTCCTTCCCCGTCACAGCCTGGCAGCCTGTTAGTGTTGAGCTTCAACCTACCTGTCACCTCCCTGGTGTCCGGTCCCCTCCTCTCAGCACATGAGAACCAGAGCTTGTCCATGTGTAGAGTTCTGTCCCCAACATCTGTGAGAGTACGGGTTCAGTGATTAAACTGAGACTGGTGAGCACTTACTCTCTGTGTTCAACTCCAGAGCAAATAACAACTTAACAAATCAATACATAGAGGCTTTTCTTTTTCTTTAACCAACACAATATGTGGAAGTTCCTCAGGAACTAACAGATAGATACTCTCTGCCTTCTCTGACTCTGGCAGGCTGAAGCTTCTCAGCATTTGCTCAGCTCTAAAGAGAAAGTCCATGGGAAAAAAAAAAGAAAGAAAGAAAAAGTCATGACAACCTGGACAGCTGAAAGCCCTAAGAGCCTGCGTCTAACTTCTTCAGTCTTTCAACTTCTTCAGTCTCTCTCTGTCTCTCTGTCTGTCTGTCCATGTCTCTATCTCTCTCTCTCTATCTCTCTCTCTCTGGCATGCAGGAGTTTTCTGAGGAACAATGGCTTCTTTCATCCTGAGCTTACCCTGCTACTTTGATTTTTTTTCTTTCTTTGAGGGATAGGGCTGAGTTAGGGTCTCACTTTGTAGTTCAGGCTGGCCTTAACTGGTATCACTGTGTAGCCCAGACTGGCCTCTAATTTTTGGTTATCTTCTGTCTCAACTTCCCAAGTACTGGGATTATAGGCCACCACATCTGAGAGGGTTTTCAGTGTATTTCAGCAGAGTTTAACTGTATGTTTGGGGTTTATAGTGTAAAATTGACTTTAACTTGTGCTGGCTCACTTTCATGTTTAGATTTGCAAGTCAATATTCAAAAGCCATCTCTCCATCTTACCTTCATCAGCCTACTTAGGAGACTTATGTGAGAGATGACACATACCATTTTGAGGTTTTCCTAACATGTTCAAGTTCTGTCCTTGGTTGTGAGAAATAGGCATGGCTTTCACTTCTTCTTTTCTAAAAAATACTCTATTAAAACAGCCAGAGATAGAAATAGTAAACAAACCAGAAACTCTCACATATATGTCGCATAAAGAAACTCCCGTCAGACACACAAGCAACTGAATGGAGATTTCCTCAAATCAAAGTAGAAGTTCGTGAAGTGGGAGACAGGATGGAAAAGAGAATTTTTGCAGTATACTTCATTATATTTTTTCAGTTTTGAGTAATGAAAATGTGTAACTACTTTAAAAATTAGGTACCTTGAATATTTTTTAAATTTAGACATATTTATGTTTTGTTTTGTTTTTACTTGAAGTACTGGGACTTGAACCCAGAACCCTGCAATGAGCTATATCTGAAGTCCTTTAAATTTTTTTTTTATTTTGAAACAAGGTCTTTCCAAGTTGCTCAGGCTGCTTGGATCCTCCTGCTTCAAGCTTCCAGAGTGCTGAGATTACAGGTGAGAACTACTACATCTTGAAAATGTTTCGCTTTTATACGTAATTTATCCATGTGAGCCTCATTTAAATGAGTTCCTCTCGGCATAAATTGAATACACATTTGGACTCCAAAATGCCTTACTTAGACTAAGGGCTCTTATCTCCTACCTTCCTTGGCTCTGAGTCTATTACAAAAAAACAACAATCTCTTTCACATATATAAATCAAAGGGTACACATTTATCTGCCTTCTTTAAGAAATGTGCCTATGGGCTATTTTTCCTGATCTGCAAAAATGAAGAAATTATAAGGGAAGTAAGAAGTAGGAAGAAGGGAAGAGAACTCAGAAAATGCCCTATGTTTTCATGTTTCTCGTATTTCATTCACATGACCTGAATGAAAAGGGGGGGAAAGTGGGGATCAAACACAGGTGTGCAGTACCCTGGGCTATATTTCCAGGCCTTTTTATTTTTTATTTTCAGACAGAATCTTGCTAGGTAGCCTAGGGTGATCTTGAACTTGTGATCCTTCTGTCTGTGTCTCCAGAGTAACTTGGGACTATAGGCATGCATCACTATACCCAGTGAAAATATACTTACTATAATACAAATTCCTAAGGACCTACCAGGATGGCTATAATGATAAAACAATAATAACAGTAATGGTAAAAACAAAGTAACAATGTTGGTGAGGGCGTAAAGAAACTAGAACCCTGGCAAACTGTTGTGAAGAATGTAAAATGGTCTAGTCCCTATGGAAAACAGCATGGTGATCCCCAAAACTCATATATAAAGTTACCAAATTACCCAGTAATTCTATTTCTGGGTACATATCCAAAAATAATCAGATGCTGGAAGTAGAACTGATATTTGTACCCTTATGTTCAAAGCATCATCATTCATAATACTCAAAAGGTGAAAAGAACTCAAGTGCCATGGGAAGAAGAATGGATGAAGGAATAAACAAAATGTGGGTTAGACATTCAATGGACCATAATTTAGCTTTAAAAAGGAATGAAGTTCTGATATATGCTATGGTATAAATGGGCCAGGCAAACATTATGTTAAATGAAGTGCTCCAAGCACAAAAGGACAAATATTGCATGATTCCACTTATATGAAATAGTTTTATATAGCCAAAGTTATAGAAAAGAAAAGCAAAATTCAAGTTTTCTGAGGCTGAGGGCAAGAGAAAATGAAAATTTTGTTAAATGGTACAGAGTTTCTCTTAATTTGATAAAATAAAATTTTGACCATAGATCATGAAAATGGTTGTACATCATAGTGAATACATTTAAAACCACTGACCTGTACATTTGCAAATGGCTAAGATGATAAATATATATTACCACAATAAAAATAACCCAGATACTTTTTTTAAACCCAAAAACCTTGCCAGGAACTTGTAAACAAAACAAAATGCCAGTTTTTAAATTTACACTGAGTTTGTTTCTCCTCTGGGTACCCAGAGCACCAGTCATTTCCACTAGCTTGATTTGCTTATAGATCCACCTTTCCTGCCCCTCCAGGCCTCCTCTCTTCCTTAGGAGCCATGTTTTATGGACCTTTCCCTGTATCTACCACGAGAGCCCCTGTTGCATTCTGAATCTTAACCTATGGGTCAGAAGGTGTAGACGCACAACATAAATCCAGACTTTGATTATTTTTGTCACTGTTCTACTGCTTTGACACTTCTCAATTGTGGATTTCCTACTCTTGAGAAACACTCATTTTCCATTAGTGCCAACCTGTTGGATTTAGTGACTCAGCTTTTGAATTGGCCCCTTCCTCCTGCTTCAGGGTTTAGCTTCCTATACTTGCTCCCTATCAACTCTCAGAGTCAGCATCTTTGGGAGGAGGGGAGCAGAAACCACCAGTCACATGAGCTGATGTCATCAACATCATCCATTTCTTCTTTTCCCTTCCAGCCTTCTCCCAACTTGCAATTCATTCAATTCCACCTCATGAGTACCTGGAGTGTTTCCTTCTGAACCCTTTCAGCTGTTTGAGATTCAGGGCCTTATCTTGTCAAAGACTCATTACACAAGTCCCCTGCCCAGTCTCCTCTTCCTAGACTGGACCCTCCAATCCTCCCTTTAATGGCTGCAGAGGTATTTTCCTCAGATGTACATCTGTTCATGGTGCTCCCCTGCTGAAAAAACACTACAGGTTTCCACTGACCAAGGTCCAGGGTGAAGTTCTTTGCTAGAGAGAATAGCTCTCCACTCATCTTTCTGGAATACCTTCCTCCCGTGCACTGTGCTCCTCGCTCCAACACACTGAAGTTCTTTCCTTCCTGAGGTGCCTCCACCCTCCTCCAACTCTGCCCACATCGGTCTTCCTGACAGGAGTGACCATGTGGCCAGGTTCGCTCAGCACACAACAGTCTATTTATACCTGTTGTTCAGTGTAATTATTAACAGATCCTTTTTCTCTGCAATGTTTCCTGGTTTGGGAAAGAAGTTACAGGCTCAAGATGTATTTGTCCTCATTCTTCACCTGACAAATCTCTCCTTATCCTTCAGTTCAGAACTTCTGGGAAGCTTTGACATGTCCTTTAGGGAAAAATGGCAGAAGCTTTGTGCTCTTTCACCCTCTTACGTGTAACTTTGGGCGAGTGTGTATTGTTAGGCAATTGTATATATGTCTGTCTTCCCTGCTAGACTTCTTGAGTATCTGTGCTTTCCCAGTATGCTAAAGTGTCTCCAACATGTAAGTGCTCACCTTTTTCTGAAAAAGAAAACATGAATCCATAAATAGTTATTAAGTAAGAGTAAGCACAGTCCTAATTAGTTGGCAAAATGGATGAACATCCAACTCACATTTAGGTAGGAGGAGTAGAAGTTCATTTCTGGACCATTCACGAGCATGGTTACAGGTGTGGAATTTAAAATCTTTGACAAAGCAAACTTACTCCAGCAGCTGGGTCCGGGGTCAGCTCCTCTGAGGCAGGAGGCTGTCTAAGAGATGGCAGCCACCCAGGCACAAGGGGAGAAGCCAGAAACAAATGCAAGGTAAACAATGAATAAGGTAAGATGAGGAAAAAATTTCACTTCCAGGATGGAGCTGCTGATAATATGTTCTTTGATAATATGTTCTTCTTCTCTGATAATATGTTCTTTCCATTCTGCCAGTGTATCTCTGTCATAGCCACTCGAAGTTATTAATCATTATGGAGAAAAATCATTGCTTCAGATTCATCTGATATAATTTTCATTTTTGTCTTTAAAAAATCTCAGGCTCAAATTCACATCACAGCGGTCCTCCTGCCTGTGCCTCCCAAGTGCTGGGATTACAGGCGTGAGCCACCACGCCTGGCACTGTGGTATGTGGTACTGGTTGCTGCTGGGTGTGAGTCTCCACACCCAGTATTGTTATGTGGTTACCGGGGATCGAACCCTGGCCCTTGCACTTCCAAGACAGGAGCCGGATGTTGCTATGTAGTTCAGACTGGCCTTACACTTACTATGTAGCCCAGGCTTGCCTTGAACTCATGGGGATCCTCCTACCTATCTCCCGAGTACTAGGATTACAGACATGTGTCACCACATCCAGCTTCAGTCTTTTTCTATATGCAGAGAACATAGATGGGAAGGAAATATACATCAATGTCAAAGTATTCAGTGATTTTGCCTAAGGGGCATTGTGTGTGAGTTAGGGGAGGGCGTGTTACTTGGGATTGAACTCAGGGCCTCATATATATTAGGCAAAATGCTTTTTCTCTAAGCTACATTGCCAATTTTTTAAAAAAATTATACTTTTGAGGCAGAATCTCACTGATTTGCCTCAGCCTCCCTTGCTCTTCCTGCCTCAGTCTCCTGAATAGCTGAAATTACAACTATGTATAACCATGCCTAGCTAATTATGAGTGATTCTAATTTTTTTTATATCTTCTTACATAGTGGCCTAGAAATTTATTTTTAGTCATTTCTAACTCAGAAAATTGGCTTTCATTTCTTGTGCCAAACTGAGAAACATCTCAAAATGAAACAAGATAACTAAAAGAAAGAAAAGATATCAACGTATAGCTTTTTAATATGTATATATTAATTATATATTATATATATTAATTTTGGCTGTCAAGTTTGATAGTAGGTAATTTTTGAGATAACTGCTCGTAACATATTTATTCATCTGAAATATAGTACAGCACTGTAGGTGACACAGTTCTTAATGATTTATTATGTATTTCCAAATAGCTAGAAGAAAGGATTTTGAATACATCCAACACAAAGAAATAATAAATGTTTGAGGTGGTGTGTATGCTCATTGCTTGATTTTATCATTATCAGTTTTATGCATGCATAGAAATATCACATTTTGCCCAATAATGGCAGTTAAAAATAATAAGTAGTAAAAGCAGAAATTCATTCATACATTCATTCTGTTTATACTCAATGTTGAGTACATAAAAGAAGTCACTGTGTACATGTTGTGTGTTCAAATCCCTCATGCAGTATGTCATCTAGAAGTCTTGCAAGTGAGACAAAGCAGGAGTCTTAAAGCAGTGAAGAACAGTTCTGCAGGCAGAGATAAGGCATACTCTGTAGAGGCGACATTTGAACTTCACCTGACAGTGAATGGAGTTCCAGCAGGTGGAGAGGGATGGTGCTATAATCTCCCTGGGGATGGGAACTATGTTTAACATACTGACTAATGACTGCTTAACTTTAAGGCAGTCCATGACCTGTTAGAAGCACCACAGATACTTACTTAATAAGCATTTGTGGGCAGGGTGGATGGAAGAGACCACACAACTAAACTTTCAGAGAGGGGCAAACAAGGTTATTCAGGTAAAATTCATATTTAAAAAACTTTGTTGCAAGCTGCCTAAAGAAGAATGTTGGAAATTTCAACTGGAAAGTTATACTGACATTATGGTAGATTAAAAAGTATTAAGTTTCCAGATAGTCATGGTAGTAGGTCAGAAATATTCTAGGTGGCTTTCAAAATCAGTAAGATAGAGCAAAGGTGAGAATCAATTATGAATATTGGATGTAGAAATTAAAACAATTGGGGAGCTAGGGACTTAGCTCAGTCATTCCAGTGTCTGCCTGGCAAGCACAGAATCTTGAGTTTGATCCCCGGTACCACATGCCACAATGCTGGGCATGATGGCTCACACCTGTAATCCTAGTACTTGGAAGGCAAAGACAGGAAGACTGCCTTGAGTTCAAGGCTAGCATGGGCTACATAGTGAGTTCAGGGCCAGCCTGACCTACAGAGCAAGATAATGTCTCAAAAAAAAAAAAAGAAAGAAAAGAAAAGAATTGGGGAAATTAAAATAGGGGCTGGCTATTTGACAATGAAATTATTGTTCATTTCAGTCTGATAATAATATTTTGCTTATCTTCTGTAGAAATATAAGGAACTATTTACAGAGAAAGTAATGTGATGTCTGCATTTGCTTTGAAATCATGCTGAGGGTTAGAGGGTAGGAGGATAGAGGGTGGCCATGTACTGATGTGGCCTAAACCTAGAGGATGACAAAGTCACTTTCAGAGTGATGGAAATGTTCTGTATGTTGATTGGGAGTGGCAGTTAAAGAGGTACATACCTTCATCAAAACATCCATGCATTTTACTATATATAAGTTTTATGCAGGAAAACTGCATGATGGATAGATTGAGTTCATTTGACTATTCTCTGTAATTTTTTTATGCTTTAAAATTTCCATAATAAAAGGCAAAAAAAAGGAACAAGGAATGAACAAAAGAAGATATCTTCTGTAGTCTTGAAAGCAGGAAAATTATTTAAATTACAGTGTGGCATAGAATAAAGAGAGAGAGATTATGAGTAACACCTTCCAGGTTAGAAGAGGAGCAAGTCTTCACATTGAGCAGGTTCCACTTCATTAGAACAGTAACACTGCATCACATAAAATGAGCTGCTTGCTTTGATTGAGGCATTAAAAGAAGACACAAAATAATTAATTCCATTTTTTTCCAGTCTAGATTCAATTTCTTCGAACCAGCTTCATTGTCAGCATCAGCAAGAGGCCCACTTCTATTCTCATCCATTTGCTTGTTCTGCTTCTTCTTTCTTAGAGGAAAAAAAAGGACACAGTCAAATTTTCTTTATGTGCTTTTGGTTGTAAGATTGAGACTTTCTCAGGCTTATTAATAATACACCTAGAAGAAAAAGTATTTAGGGCTTTCTAATGTAAGGACTAATCCTAAGAAGACAGAGTAAGGAGATTAGTGTTCTTTTCAATGTCTTGCTTCTGTCAGAACAATGTCCACAGAGCAGACTGCATCAGCTAAAAGTCATTATTGGTGATGCATGATGCAAAAGTTGATTGGTAGTAATGGTAGAAGAAAGTTTCCATTGCCAGGGATATAGCTCAATGGTGCTGACCTGCCGGACAAGCTCAAGGTCCTGAGTTTGATCCCTGGTACCAAAAAAGAAAGAAAAGAAAGAAGAAAGTTTCTGTGGCAAGGCTGACAGACACTCACCATGCACAAATATAAACAATAGGCTCCAATGTGGTATGAGTTAGAGACATCATTGTTCCAACACTTTTCCATAACATCCCAGAATATATTTAAGTGAATGCTGATATACAAATAAAACAATCAGAAGGAAAAGTTCTCCAGACAATAATGTCAATTTGGGAACAGCATTATCATAACAGAATATGGCAATGGAAATATGTACGACAAAGTAAACTGTGGGCATGTTTGAGCCTGAACCACAAAGCGAGACCCTGTCTCAAAAAAACCTTAAAAAAAAGTTTTTTTAAATTGACACAGTAATTGTACACATTTATGGGGTCCAGTGAGACATTTCAATACATATATACAAAGATTAAAACAGAGTAAATGGTACATTTATCACCTAAGAAATATATCATTTCTTGGTGGTAGGAACATTCAAAATCCTACTTGCTACTTCAACATATTCCATCAATTGTTATCAACTAAAGTTATCCTATTAGAGCAGCATACATAATAATATATTCCCTGTAATCAAAATCCAGGAGGATGCCTTGTCACATAACTTCTCTCCAGCTGTGTATTATGTCTAAGTATGAGACATTTAAAACCACCCTGTATTCAATTTGCATTTGTTGTAAGAGCAACTCTTAGATGTAGTAGCAATGTGTACTTGATTTTTATGAAGTATTCATTATCTTTGCCATGAGTCCGTTGTCCCATTCCTTTATTTCTGTGAGCTCTCTATTTTTGTTTTAAATATTTGTAATTTGCCTTTCTTTTCTTTCTTTCTTCCTTTTTTGCGTTACTGAAAATTTTGAAAATTGAAACTAAGGAACACTGAGCTACATTCCCAGCTCTTTTTATTTATTTAACTTATATTTTAAGACAGAGTCTTACTAATTTGCCCAATTACCCAAGTTGCTGGGAATACAAGTGTGTATACCATGCTCAGTTATCTGTTTTACCATTTGTGAAAAGAACTATTACTTTTGTGTCTTTAACAACTATTTTCATGCTCAACTATTTTGTCTTACAGCATTTCATACTACTACAGAAACTAAATTCTATATTTAAGAACTTCTTGAGTAGTTTATAGCCTATTATTTGACTAACCCACTTTCCTATCCAAAAATTTTATGTATTTTGCAGCTAGTTTTATTTATCTTGTAATAATATATCAACAAAATACTGAGAAATCTAATTTGCAATATTGATTAAAAGTTTAACATGTAAGTTCAGAGCCATATGTTCAAGATAAGAATGATAAGATTGATATTTAGGAATCACATAGGAGCATAAATGTGCACAGCATAATTTTAGAGGGAAGGGTAGTCTAACTTGGAGTAACTGTCCACCATATCAATTATTTGAAGTATAAATGGAAAAGTATTTTCTCCTATTTGAGAATAAGTGATGTGTAAAGAGGACAAATAAGAAGAGTTACTGCCATTGGTCATTAATGAACAGTGTTTATGAGTATTTAAATTTTCTAAATGTTTTGGTCTAAGAAGGAGGTGATTTTTGATGTTATTCTATTAGTTTATAAAAGTGAAGCTGAGAACTTTTTAAATTATTTTATGACGTTAACTGTAGGTTAATTCATTTATACCATCTCTGGGTAATCCTGCAGCTGATAAATTTATTATACCCCATATTCCTTTTTCTCAGAATGAATTTGGAAACAAATCAATAAAACATGATGTACCTCAACGTAACTACTTCCCAGAATTAGTATGAGCCTATGATGAACAAGATTTTTAGGGTACCAGAACTTCAACATGAAGCAAAGAGAAAGTTCAGATAAAGCAATTTAAGGGAACAATTTAGACAAAAGTACAAAAAGAAGTCCTAGATTAGTGAACTTCAAAAGGGATTCAGCTATTGATCACAATTACAAAATATGTCAATAAAAAGAGAAGAAAAGTACACTAACCAACCCTGCTACCATAAAAAAGTGCTTGGGACATGTAAAATCTGGGGCACAATTTCAGGCCCTCATTACTTCAATTGTACAGCTCTCTCTGTACTCAGTTCAGCTCAGCCTTTCTCAGATTTGATTGCTTACCCTTTGCAATACCCATATGCAGCAGAGACTCAATGCAGATTGCTACTTATAAAATCCTTTTAGTAGGTCCTCAGGGCACAGAGTCAGCATCCAAAAAGCGTTAGACATTGTGATTTGAAAGGTTGGGTTCTGGGACCAGCTACCAGATACAAATTCTTGACCTGGTACTGACCACCAGTGACCTTGAATGTGTTACTTAACCTACGAGTATATTTTACCATCATTTATGATGGAAATAATGGTAGTATCATAGGCATAGGTCAAGGTTGAATAAGACAAAGAAGAAAATGTACTAGGCATATATAAGACCTTAGTACCCTTGAGCTATGGATACATGGTGGAAAGACAAATACAGCCAGCTAGATACTTCCTATGCACATCATTCTAGCAAGTAAAGCACAACAAAATGTATACGTATACATATCTGAGAACTAATAGAATCAGTTAGGATTTGGTTTTGCTACAAAAAATGAATGAAGAAACACATAAAACCCTCAGAAATTTGGAAAAAGAAATTAATCTCTCTTGCATATAAAAATAAGCCAGAAAAATATAGACAGCCCTGGGTTGCTGTCACGTGGACATGATTATGTGGATCCAGAATCCTTTCATTATACTGCTCATCCCTCCTTCCCAAATCTGACTCATAGTTCTGGAAGGCTTCTTAACTCTTTACTTTCTGATGCTCTTTTCCAGGTGGTAAAAAGGAGGAATGTGTAAAAATGGAACTTCCAAATTGTTTGTCAGCTTATCCAAGGCTTCCATTGACATAACACTGGCCAGAACTTGGTCTCATCATCATATTTAGCTACCAAGAAGCTAGAAACTAGACTTTATTCTGGAAGGTCATGTAGCCACTAATACTTGGGGCTTCTAGAATAAACAAAGGACAGAATGGACATAAAGGTGTAAAATAACATTTCCTAACACCGCCCAGTTGGTAATGAACTGTTTCTGAGCTCAAAGCTAACGACACTCAAAGCTTTGAGGATGCTTTCAGGCTCTGTCTACTTGCTTACCTGTTTGGGCATCCCCGCCAATCATTTTTCTTACTGTGTTTTAGGAAATTCATAAAAAAGGAGTATGTCCTTAGCCCTCCTGGAAATGCCTGGCAGAGGATTATTTCCCAGCATGATCTTTGTGGCCTAAAGGAGAGGTAAGAGACTTGGTGAAGATTTCAAAGAAAAGTCACCAGGATGACTAATAGCTAAAAAACAATCAGCATTCTGGAACAGAAATGAGTCAGCCAGGGGAAAAGATGGCTAGAAGGTGACTAGATAATGATCTCCTGCCATGCCAAGGACTTTGGCACTGAGGGA
>PVIR01027619.1:0-22723 GCA_004026965.1 Petromus typicus | reverse complement strand
CTGCTATTTCTAAATAAGCCAGCAAAAAATGCTGACAAGGCTGCAGAGAAAAAGGAACCCTTCTCCACTGTTGGTGGGAATGTAGACTACTAGTACAACCACTATGGAGATCAGTGTGGAGATTCCTCAAGAAACTAGGATTAGAGTCTCATTTGACCTTGCTATTCCCCTATTAGGAATATACAAGAAAGAATTAAAAGATTCATATCAAAGCAACGTATGTGCACCCATGTTTATAGCAACTCAGTTTGTAATAGCTAAATCTTGGAAACAACCCCAATGTTCATCAATAGCAGACTGGATAAAGAAGATGTGTTTGTTTGTTTTTTTTAATAAAATGGAGTATTATTTTGCAGTAAAGAATGATAAGTTTGAGTCATTTATGTTCAAATAGGTGTACCTGGAGGACATACTCAGAAGTGAAATAAATAGTTCACAGACATGTAAATATCATATCTTTTCTCTGATATGAAAAATTGAAAATGTAAATGAGTTCTAAGATATAGGATAGATATTATAAAATAGAAAATATTCAAATGGAAATGGAGAGTAGGAGTAAGTAACAAGGGAAAAATTGTGATGGTAAAAAAAAAAAACGGAAACGGGGCTGGGAATTTATCTCAGTGGTTCAGGCGCCTGCCATGCAAGCCCAAGGAATTCGATCCCCGGTAACCACATACCACAGTGCCAGGCATGATGATTCACGTCCACCAGCAATCAGTACCAGATACCACAATGCTGGATGTGGTGGCTCATGCCTGTAATCCCAGCCCTCAGGATGCAGAGGCTGAGCTCAGGGCCAACCTGAATTACAAAGCAAGACCCTGTCTCAAAAACTAGAAAAAAAAAAGAGAGAGAGAGAAACAATAAGGGATGAGGAGTTGTAGAGTGGATAAGGGAATGGGAAAAAATAAGAATTAAGTCATGTCATATACTGGTACAATTCTCAATGCTGAGTGTGATCATGATATACACATAAAATGTATCTATTTCACAATTTGTTAAAAAACTTATTTTGACCAAAAAAAAAAAAGAATAAATAACAAGCACCTGCATTGGAAGCACAAGGGCCCAAGTTGGATCCCTGGTACCAAGCCAAAAAAAAGCCAGGAATGGTGGCTCGTGCTTGTAATCCCTGCACTCGGGAGGCAGAGGCAGGAGGATTGCGTGGAGTTTTAGGCCAGCCTGGGCTACATAGAGAGTTCAGGGCCAGCCTGGACTACAAAGCAAGACCTTATCTCAAAAATAAATGAAATAAAACAAACAAACAAACAAAAACCAAAGCACAAATAAATGCTGGTGGAGGTTCAGGGGAAAGGAGCCCTACTGCCCCGTGGCCAGGGTTGTATGTTAGTATACCCACTGCAGCAATCAGTACAGCAGGTCCTCAGAAAACTAAAAGTAGAACTACCATTTGATCCAGCGCCACCATTCCGCCACACGCCCCTGAAGGAATTAGTCAGCATACACACAGATACCTTCATGCTCGCACTTACGCAGCATAAGTCATGACAGCTTAAGTCACAGAAGCAGCCTGAGTCCCCATTAGTCGGCAGATAAAGAAAATGTGGTATATTCGCACTATACAGTATTATTCAGTCATAAAGAACAAAAAACATGCTGTTTTCAGAAAAACAGATGGAACTGGAGACCATCATGTTAAGCAAAATAAGCCAGACTCAAATATCATGTTTTCTCACATATAAGAAATCTAGGAAAACATTTTAAGGAAAAGATGTAAAAAGAGATACGACATGAAAGTAGAAGAAAGACAGAGAAGAGGAAGGAAGTGGAAGATGGGAGAAAAGGAAAAAGAAGGGGATGAGATGAGAAAATGATACAAGTATGTCATATGTAAGAAAAATAAAACCCGGTATTCTGCATAACTAAAATGTGCTGATAAAGAAAATAAATATATAGGTCATTCTGAGCTGAATTTTTTATTTGCAACCAAAAATATCCCAGCTCATGCAGTAAGTATTACATCATGGAGGAAAATCCAAGGGTAAATGACTAACAGTTTCCACAAAATGAAATACTGAGATGTGTGTTGCTCTGTATGAGGTTCTAAATACTCAAAGAAAAATTAGAGAGACGGCAAAGTGGCCCATCCCTGTAATCCCTATGCAAGTCCAGCGTGGGTAGCTTAGCAATCTAACAAGACCCTGTCCCAAAATAAAATGTATTTTTGAAAAGGGGTGAGGACTAGGACGGTAGCTCAGTTCAGAGGCTCGGGCTTCAATTCCTAGTACCTCAAAAGACAAGCAAAACCTGGAGGGCGTGCATGGGCTGATTCGTGCAGCTCTTCCTGCCATGCTTGGCTTAGGGACAGATTAACTCTGCGGACACCTTCTTAAAAACCTCACTTACGGGGGGCCGAGGAGTTAGCTCAGTGCGCCTGTCTTGCAAGCGCAAGGGCCGGGTTCGATTCCCCGGTAACCACATACCATACTGGGTGTGGAGACCCACACCCAGCAGCAACCAGTACCACATACCACAGTGCCGGGCGTGGTGGCTCATGCCTGTCATCCCCGCACTCCGGAGGCAGAGGCAGGAGGATTGCTGTGATGTGAGTTGGAGGCTGAGCTCAGGGCCAGCCTGAACCACAAAGCGAGACCCTGTCTCAAAAAAAAAACAAAAAACCTCACTTACGGTGTGGGGTCAACCTCCTTAGCCCACGGCAACTGAGCCCATAGCTGACTCTTCAGCTTTTCATAGCCCACGCACACTGCAGCAGCTGGCCCCTCTCCCACAGATTCAGCATCCAGGAGGGTCCCCAACATTCTTCCCTCCCACTGGCCACACCCATATGGCTCCTGCCCACACTGAACCAACTTGTCCACGTGGCCAAGGAGCACAGCCACAGTGAAGAACTGCGGCTCCAAACCTACCCATGAACAGCGCTTCCACACTGTGATCTCCCCGTTGGTGAACACAGTTCTCCCACTACAGTTGACTGAAGTCAGCAATTTTGAATCATCAAAGTGCATATTTCCAGGATCAAGTCTGGTGTATGCTACATTAAAAGAAATTTAAAATATTGGCTGAATAAAAACTGAAACTTCACCTCTGAACAAAACAAAGAATCCATCCCACTAGTCAGCAGTGCAGTGGGCTGGGAAGAAAGAAAAATGGAAAGAAGGGCTGAGGGTTTCCCTGTGGGGCTGCTAGCTCTTACCTCTTCTTACATCAAGGACACCTTTCTGGGGTCATAGGAGAAGCCAGCAAAGCCTAGAAAAACTACAATGATTGATTCCACAGTCTCCTTTGTCCTAAAAAACAAAAATTAGTCTGCTGACAGAAAAATTTAAGAGCCACCGCAACAGAAGGCATGGATGTGCGTGACTGACCCTGAGAAGGAAGACCCACAACTCTAGCCCAGCCTGGACAATTTAATGATTTAACCTCAAAATAAAAAGTAAAAAGGAGCTTGGGATACCGCTCAGTGGGGAGGCCTCGGGTTCTACCCACAGAATAGAAAAAAAAATTTCAACAGAGAGCAGGAACAAGAAATGTGGCCTGAAACTGAAGGCTAAGGTCATGACAGGGGCTCTCGACACCGAGTCTCGACACATCTAGAAGGAAGGAGCCTCCGGCTTCCGACACTTCCTGCTCACACGCAGAGCAAGAGGAAGTTTGGCCTAACAGGGGCTGCGCTGGAGCAGACAGCGACGGACTCAGATCTTTTCTTACAATCTTCACAAAGAAGGTTGTTTAAGTAGTAGAGAATAGGAAGATCTCAAACTGGAATTTGAGAAGAGGTTGAGTTTTGCCCAATTAGAACACAGGAGGGAAGGGGTGGATTTTGAAAGGTTTTCAAAAGTAGAAATGGATGGTAAATTCAGATATAGATATGGAATTAACCAGATGTGCTGCCAACAGCACAGCTAATAAGGCAGAGTTATTAGGTACATGTTGGAATCTGACCTCAGAAATAATTGTTTCAGAATAACTTTAACCACAAAACATATCTGACAAAAAACATTCTAGGGTTATTCCACAAAACCACAGAAATCATATGGCATATTCTGACCATATATGTTAAGGCAAAAATAGAAAATATTGAAATATATCTGATAATGCCTAATTTTTTCTCCATCTTATTTTTTATAGTGAACATCGCTTCTACGGAATGTTTGGTTTCAGCACAGCACACTTGTATATGTGGATAATGTACTTTGATCATTTTAATCCCTCATTACTCACTTCCCTTTTCTCTCCCTCCTCTGATCCCCTTCTGCATTCCCACTCAAAATGAAAATATGAAGAACAGAGCAGATACGTAATACATAGTGTGTTTTACAAGTGGTCTGGTCCACAGCACTGGAAGGAAGCTCCAGAACACAGTAATGCAGAGGCATTTTTTAGAGACCCAGTATGGGCCAGGGATTTAGCTCAATGGCTCCGGCATCTGCCTGGCAATCACAGGTCCTGAGTTGGATCCCTGGCACCACATACCACAGTGCTGGGTACGGTGGCTCACGCCTGTAATCCCAGCACTTTGAGAGGCAGACGCAAGAGGATTGCTGTGAGTTCGAGGCTAACCGGGGCTATACATTGAGTTCAAGGCCAGCTTGAACTACAAAGCGAGATCCTCTCTCAAGAAACTAAAGAGAAAAAAAAAGGAGGCCCAGTAGTTTCACACATGTCACTGGAATTTCACAATTAGGTTGAGCTAACTGTGTTGCTGGCTAGTATGTGGTAGGGTGGGAGGTAACAGAATTGAGCCCAGGAAGTGGCAAGCTACACCCCAGTCCTTTTTTTTTTTTGCTTACTTGTTTTGCTTTATTTCCTTTTGAGATAAAATCTTGCTAAATTACCCTCACTTAGCTCAAACTTGTGATCCTCTGGCCTCAGTCTCCTAGAATGCGGGAATTACAAGTGTGGGCACCATGCCTGGCTAAATTCTGCTTACTCCTACAAAGTTTCCGTTCCTTGTACTGGGGAAGCTTAAACATGGATGTGATTGAATGAAAAACACAAAACCCAGGATAATGGTACACTCCGAGAGGAGGCAGGGATAAGGAAACCTTTGCGTGGCTCAGAGGGTTCGAGTCTTCGGGCAGTGTCTCCCAGACTATTTTTGCACTCTGTTTTCCCACAAGCCATGTGCCTTTTTCATATTTGTCACACTGAACTGGGAAATAGCTTCTTCTGTAACTGACAAGCAGAGGAGCGGCTCCTTCCGCCTTCTCTCCGCTGTCCTTTCACAGTCCAGCTTCCTCAGATCACACAGAAACGTCTTTGTCTCCAGGGCAGCTGTATGACAGTGAGGCTTTGTAAATATGCTGAGATTGACCAATTCATCTGTACGGCTTGGGATAGAAAATTAACATAGTAAGACCCAGATGCTGTAATCTCCGCCTCTTGGGTAGCCCCTTACCCAATTAAGTAATTCTATGCTCCTTGCGCCTAAAGTCAGTTATGTTACCTGAGTGCTTCATCTCTATAACCACAGCTCCTTTCCTAGATTATTTTAAACTGCTGCTTTTGTTGGGGTTAGGGGTAACTGCTTTGTTGGCCAACAACAAATACTTTGTTTCCAAAATTCCTGAGTGTAACTTCCATTCTCCTGGACTGGTTTGATATATTTTCTGCTGCTTCAATACTTCCTGCAGCATTTAACTAACACATTTTAACTGGTTCTCTCTTTTAGTTAAATTTACTTTTTTCTATGTTAACTTCTGTGTTAAAAATCAAAATCATGGGCTGGGGATTTAGCTTAGTGGTTCCAGTGCCTGTCTTGCAAGCGCAAGAGCCCAGGTTTGATCCCCGGTAACCACATATAATAATACCGGGCGTGGAGACTCACATCCACTGGCAACCAGTACCACATACCACAGTGTCAGGCATGATGGCTCACGCCTGTCATCCCAGCCCTCACCTGTAATTCCAGCACTCAGAAGGCAGAGGCAGGAGGATTGCTGTGAATTTGAGGCTGAGCTCAGGGCCAGCCTGAGCTACAAAGCGAGACCCTGTCTCAAAAAAAAATAAATAAATAAAAATAAAAATAAAAACCATCAGGCTGCAGATTTAGCTCCATGTTTCTGGCATCTGCCTGGCAAGCACAAGTCCCTGAATTCGATCTCTGGTAACCGCATAACACAGTGCTGGGTATGGTGGCTCAAACCTGTAATCCCAGCACTCACCCAGGAGGTAGAGGCAGGAGGATTGCTGGAGTTCGAGGTTAGCCTGGGCTACATGGTGCGTTCAGGACCAGCAAAAATAAAAATAAAAATTATATATCAAAGATAAGATATCCATGTTCGAATTCCAAAGGTTCAGTAAAAGTCTTCCTACAATTATAGGTGGAAAAGCTAGTTAGATATATGGCAGGCAGACAGACAGGAGAGGCCCTTGGAAAACTCACAAGAAGGGAGACTGTTACCAAAGGTCAAGGACATCCACAGAATTCCCGGAAAACAGTGACTGATGGAGGCCTCATTCTCCTGAATAACTAAATCAATGGGGAGTCAAGGTCTAGATCCATTCCCTTCCCAGGAATGTAGTAATTGCAAATTCCCAGGGTAAAGGGACAGAAATCTGGCCCACCTGAAGGCGCCTCCTGATGGGGGGGGCTGTATGACTTATTTTCTCATTTACCCCATTTGATCAAGATTGCTTAAACAGCTGTACTTGTTGTAATTCCATTGGTTTGCCCATTTCTTTTCAATCTTTTTGGAAGCCTCTGTTTTACCCCTTGGTTAGCTGTTAAAGTGTCCCCCTCCTTGAATCTTATTGGAAGCCCCCACCAAGCCCGCCTCACCTCATGGCTTTGTTCCATGAAAGCCCTCTGAAAAGCGAGGGGAGTGGGTTCCCCTTTTCCGGTTCCCCCTTCTGTCTCTCTTAGGTAGAAGCTTCCTCTTAATAAAATTTTCCTACTCTAACCTCCATGGGCTGTTCCTAAAGCCCATTCTTCGATGTTAGAGCACAGGAGCTTGTGTGTTAAGTGGGGAGCCAGGCCTCGCTCTCTTGTGTCACACCAGGTGTACAGACCCCGCTTTTTGTATAACTTTCCAAGACAGTCTAGGAATACACCACTCCGCGTGCGTGTCCGGGTGTGTGTGCTTTCCTTAGTGTATGTAAGAGTTAGGGTTACCGGGGCACAGCGGCACACACTTGAATTCCAGCACTGTGGGAGCCTGAGGCAGGGGGATCATTAGGTTTCAGCCCAATCCAGGAAATTCAGCGACCTTGTAAGATCCCATCTCTGTCTCCAAAAAAAGATGTAAAAAGGTTGATGATCTAGCTCAGAGCAAAGGTCCTGGGTTCATTCCCCAGTCCCACAAGAAGAAAGAAGGAAGGAAGAGGGAGGCCTGGGGGAGGATCAGAGCTCCCCTGTATCAGCATTTGTTTCCCGGAGGATTTTTCTCATTATTCCTCCTCGAGCAGATTCATAGCTTTAGACAGAGGCTGCCTCCTCCTATATCTGAGTGTTTCGTATTCTATTAAAAAGCCTTTGGCCTCGCATCTCTTACTATTTGGCTGACAATGTTTTGTGTGGTTTCAAGAAAAAAAGAGAGATTTCCACAATGAGAGCTGTTTCTACCCACTCAGGCAGGAGTTAGGCAACTGACTAGAAAGCATTTCCTGGCCCTGGCTCTTCTCCTGAGACACTCAGCCACACCCCAGCCTTGCTCAATTCTCTGCTCAGCCTCTACCGGGACTGAAGCCAGAAAAATGGCAGCAGCAGTTGAGACTGGCCATGATTACTTTCAACCTTACTAGCACACAGCTTCCTTCTA
Source organism: Petromus typicus (assembly GCA_004026965.1). Classification (NCBI taxonomy): domain Eukaryota; kingdom Metazoa; phylum Chordata; class Mammalia; order Rodentia; family Petromuridae; genus Petromus; species Petromus typicus. The sequence goes on along the minus strand of PVIR01027619.1, from coordinate 14,978 downwards.
AGGGTCTCGGAGCACCTGTCACGCTTAAGACGAGGGTTCCACAATGCTTACCCAGAAAAGATGTGCAGAGAGCTAGGGGAGAGGGCGTCCCCGTAAACAAAGCCCTCAGGAGGCTGAGGCAGGACAGCCCTGTGAGAGCACCTGAGGCCAGCCTGGCTATAGGATGATATCTAGAGAAACTTTGTCTCAAAAAGGAAAAAAAAAAAAAAAGATTTGCAGAGACAGATTTGACCTCCAGGCCTGACGATACTGTTCATTTTCCCAGTAAGAACTGCTGAAAACCTGTTTTTTCAATAAAATAGACATAATTCTGACCTTCAGAGTCAAATGAGAATTTGAGAGCATTCTGTAGAATCTTCCATGTGTGTGTGTGTGGCACTAGGAGGTGAACGTGTGGCCTTCACAGTAAGCTACATCACCAGCCCTTTTAAATTTTGTTTATTTTGAGACATACACTTGCCAAGTCACTAATTGCTCAAACTGTGTTCGAACTCAAAATCTTCCTTCCTCAGCCTCCCAGAGTGCCGAGATTCCAGACAGGCACCATCACGCCCGGCGCTCTGTAAAATGTTACAGCCATCCCTACGCAGAGCGTGACTGCATCGGAACCAAGGCATCAAGAGTTAGGTGGAAGCTTCAAGCTCCCGCAGGTATATTCTGGGGAATATGTGCCTTGTCACCCCGAGGGACCCAGCGGCGCCTCCCAGCAGAGCTCGTATCCGGTGCCGATTATAGCCACACCAGTGGGGGTCACTCTGCCCCTTCCGGTCATTAGCTTGACCTTGCCAGTGCTGAGAGAGACAGGAGAGTGCGGGGAAGGAAGAAAACGAGAGAGTGGGCTGGAGCTAGCACGCCTTCCTAGCACGTGAGAGGCCCCAAGGTGCACGGAGGGCGGAGACAGACAGAGGGAAGAGGAAAGGCCTCCTTTATTCTGCACAACAGGACACTTTAAATTAGATATGATGCTGTGGAATTTTGAATTATGCTAGATATTTTAAGACTAAAATGAGCTGGGCATGGTCTATAATCCTAAAACTCAGAACACTGAGGCAGGAGGATTGACACAAGTTTGAGGCTAGCCTGGACTACACAGTGAGTTCGAGACCAGCCTAAACTACACAGCAAGACTCTGTCTCAAAAAAAAGATAGGAAACCTGAAAATAAGACTATTCTTATGTCTGAAAATGGCCAAAAAGCTATCTAATCCTCCAGAGTGTCACTGAAATCACCAATAAAGGAGAAGTTAGCTTCCCGACTAATCCTTCATGCCTAACACTCAAAGGAACTGGTAACACTTTTTTTTTTTTTTTGAAATAGGTTTTTGTTATGTAGTCCATGATGGTCTTGAGCTCATAATCTCCTGCCTCAGCCTCTTGAGAGCTGGGCTTCCAGACTTGCACTACTGTGTCCATCTGCACTATGAGGCACATCACCCAGCATGCAATATCCTACCTCTACAAATCCTCCCAGGAGAAATTCTTGCACCATTACACACACAGGCACGTACAAGAATGACAATTTCTGCATTACTTGTAATCAAAAATACCAATTAATGGAGAAATGATAAACAATAGCACACCCCTGAAATTCTCTGCAACAGTTAAAAAGGACAAGATACATCTGTGTAGTGAGTAGATAGACCTCCTGACTACGTGGCTGAATGAAAAACCATGTTGAAAAATCACGTGTAGAATAATGCCTAACTCATGCGAGGTCTGACATCACTTGTTTGGAAAGAAAAGCAATCCAGGCACAAAGGTGCATGCCTATAGTCCCAGACTTTGGGGAGCTGAGGCAGGAGAATGGCGAAAGCTAGAAGCCAACCTGGGTTACACAGTGAGTTCAAAGCCAGCCTGAAGTATATCAGATCTTGTCTCAAAAAAAAAAAAAAAAAATAGCCGGGGATTTAGCTCAGTGGTTCTGGCACCTACCTCGCAAGAACAAGTTCACAAGTTCAATCCCCAATACAAGAAAGAAAGAAAGAAAAAGAAAGTATCACATATTTTCAATAAGTTCTAGAAAATTATGGTAGAAAACCCAAACTCTAAATTCAGTCTCTCTCTAAATTCACATGCACTTCTGATGGGAGGCGTCATTGAGGGGATCTCCCCACGCATCGGTAAGCAGTGCTACAGCCTGGACACGGCGGGGCGTCGTCTCACCGACTCGACCCCAGCAGCACCGCCTGGAGGAGCGCCAGGCCCTGCAGCTGACGGCCGGCCCCCGCGCCATCCCCACTTCAGGGGTCAACTGAAAGCTCCAGGTTGTTCTACCTGTGCTTGTGATGACCCTCAGATAGCAGGGGTCCCTAGGCCCCTGCCTGAGCTTCATTTATGTGCTGGAGAAGCCTAGAAACACAGCCTGCTTCCTGGATCATCGCGAAGAGCATCAGGAAGGGCAGAGTGAAGAGAGGCGCAGGGTGAAGCCGCGGGAAGGGATGCAAACCCTCCACGCCCTCTCTGGGGTGCCCACTTCCAGCTCTTGCAATCTGCCAACTGGCCGAACTGTTCCAACCCTGTCCTTCGGGGGTTCCTAGGGGCTCTGTGATGGGGGCTTGAATGATTACTTCACTGACAGCTGTGGCCAACTTGGCCTTTGGTGTCCGCCCTTCCCTGGAGACCGCAGGGTGTCTGAGAGTCCCGACTCGCTCACTTGCCTTGGACTTCACAGTGACCAACCCATCCTGACACAGCCCACCTCGGGGCTGCAAGCTGTGTGTCAGGAAATGAGATGAAAATTAATGTGTAGGTCACAGTGTCATAACTACTCCCCAAAGGCCAACAAGGGTTACTTCTGGTGAGCGTGGAAAAGAAGAAATCGGGATGAGAGAGTATGGTTTAAGAGAACTTACCCTTTCTCTGTAAGATATTGCTAAATATATTCATGTATCATTTGTATTTTTAAAAATAATTTTAAAATCTCATACTCCTGGGACGTAGTGGTCTAGATACAAATAAAACCAGTTTCAAAACTATTGAAAATTCAAAGAAATCCTGCACTCTGCTTCATGTTTGTTCCAGAAAAAAACATGTTATTTTCAATTTGAACTTTTGGTTAAGTTATACAACTTTACCACAACCATCACAATCAAGAATAGAAGTAATAGGGGCCGGGGATTTAGCTCAGTGGTTCCGGCGCCTGTCTTGCAAACACAAGGACCTGGTTCGATCCCCAGTATCCACATAACAATAGTGGGCATGGAGACTCACCCCAGCACCAACAAGTACCACATACCACTGTGCCGGGCGTGGTGGCTCACGCCTGTGATCCCAGCCCTCGGGAGGCAGAGGCAGGAGGATTGCTGTGATGTGAGTTTGAAGCTGAGCTCAGGGCCAGCCTGAACCACAAAGCGAGACCCTGTCTCAGAAAACCTTAAAAAAAAAAAGAACAGTAGTAATAACTTGGCACAAGCTGATAGTTCAAGACGTACCAGGCAACTATGGAGTCCGGCCCCTCACAGTCCCACTGCCAGGCCCATAGGGGGCACCAGAAGCCCAGCTGTGAGGGCTCCGGAGGCCGCTGCAGCCCTCCCTGCTGTGCAGCTGGCAACCTAAAGACAAGTGCGGGACACAGAGTCTCTGGCACACAGACAGCCCTCAGTGCTTGTGCCGCAGCGCTAAGCCTGCTCCGGCCGCTGTGCTGTGGGAAGCCACGAGCGAGCCCGGAGAAGGACCAGCGGCCGGGGGCACTGGGTGCCCAGCTTTCCCCAGCAGCAGATGCCAGGACACGTGGAGGAGAAGATCCCGTGGAGAAAGCCAAGGGCGCCAAACTCGACTCCCGACACTCTCCTGATAACGCACGCACTCCTGGGGAGTGCTCTGGTACCCACATAAGAGCCTCCGAGCCCACAAGCACCTCTCAGCACCGTTCGGCAGGGACCACACCTCAGCAGGAGCGCCATATTCAAAGCATCACAGCGCTGAGAGCAGATGCTGGTCCTCAGCACCCACTTCAGTGCTCACAGTTCGCCTTCCCTCCCTGGGAGGCTGGCTGGCTCGGGCAGTGCCACCATCAGAGGCGCCGAGGTTCAGCAGCGCAGCCAGCCGCGAGCAATCAGAATCAGTTCCTCAGTGCCTGCGGCTCAAGAAAAAGTCTCCTGAAACAACTCCTGCTACAGGAGCAGGCACCGCTGTTCACGAGGGGTGGAGCAGCCGATCCCTGAGACCCAGGACCCCGATGGGTGCCTGTGGCTGCAGGAGCCCTCGCAGTGGTCGAGGCTGCTTCCTTCAGCTTCCTGCCGCTCTCTGTGCAGCTCGGGCTTCGCCAGCCTGACGCTCTCTCTCTCCACCTGCTTCTCAGGATCACTCACTTCCAGAGGAGGAGGCTTTGCGCTGTTGGATACTTCCTCCTCCCCAGACAGCCAGAGCCCCTGTGTGCAGTTGCATGCCACAGATGTACGCTATTATGCGGGGGACACGGGCATACGGCATGGAGGCAAACTCGCTCTTTCTGGAGGGCCCAGATCCGGAAGGGAAAAGAAGCCAAGCACAGAAGTGCTGGCTGTAAATGAAATGTAACAGCACACCCATTCACGAAGCAGACAGAGGATGAAGGGGTGGGCGGGAGGAGTGTTTGTCAGGAGAGAGAAGCAGCTCCCAATAGCAGGGAGGGCCCCAAAGTGGGGCCACCAAGACTCTTTACCCAGGTTTTTTTTTTTTATTATTACTTTTTTTGAGACAGGGTCTCACTTTGTGGTTCAGGCTGGCCCTGAGCTCAGCCTCGGACTCACATCACAGCAATCCTCCTGCCTCTGCCTCCCGAGTGCTGGGATGACAGGCGTGAGCCACCACGCCCTGGTGGTGTGTGGTACTGATTGCTGCTGGGTTGAGTCTCCACACCCGGCATTATTGTATGTGGTTACTGGGAATCGAACCTGGGTCCTTGCACTTGCAAGACAAGTGCCAGAGCCACTGAGCTAAATCCCTGGCCCCTGTCTAGGAATTTTTATGCCAAAAAATGATCAGGGCTCAGAGCACTCTCAGTCAAACCGAGGTCAGCCTATAGGACAAAAACAAGCTCACTTAAACTAGAAATGGAGGAGTCAAGATGCTTAGCAAGCCTGTGTCTGCAGCTGTCTCTGGCCTCCCCCAGCCGACAGTTTATTAAAAAACAAAGAGAGGCAAAAACCATTTTCCAGATAGGTAGAAGCAGAGGTCACCCAGTGCGCATCACCCTGTCTGTCACAGCCTGGACTCGGTGTCTGGCTCTCGTCCACTCTCGGCCCCGGGCTCCCGTGACAGAACATGAAGGGTGACCACCTGTGGCCCGAGTGCTCATCCTGCTTCGGGCCCACTCCCCTCTCCAACTGCCTGCTGTCTTCTGTCTAACTTGCCTGTGTATGCTACCAACACTCTGGGAGGCTGAGGCAGGAGGGTCAGGAGTTCCTGGCCAGCCTGGGCAAGTCTGTGAGCCTGTCTCCAGATGGAGAAAATAAACAAGAGGCTGGGGGTGCAAAGGCCCTAGGTTCATTGTCCAGTACTGGGGGACAGGAAAGCTGTTTCCAGAGTCCAAAGGATTAATGCGAGAGAAAATCCCAACCTAGCAGAGAGTTCTCCGACACGGCAAGCACAAGAACTCCCAGAGGGCAGCAGGGCCAAGGCTGGCATCCAAGGGCAGCCACAGCAGAGGGGCCTGGAAATGCCGGGGTCTCAACTGCAGTGCCACAGACTCATCGGTAACAGGCAGAGTTCTGGGACTGCTCCAACTGACTCCGGTCACCCGAAGGCACTGCGGGGTGTGTCTGTATGTGCATACGGGGGAGGGAGCATTTATGTTTTTAAAAGATTAGACCGGTCAAGCCCAGAGGACAGCTGGGCATGGTGGCTCATGCGTGCAATCCCAGCACTCAAGAGACTAAAGCAGGAGATCACCACAAGTCTGAGGCAAGCTTGGGCTCCACAGCAAGACTCTGTATCAAAAAAAATAAAGCATAATTAGAAGGCCACTGGCTCATAATAGTTTGTCTCTTCACACAAATGAAATGAGGAAGGAGTCAGATTATAATAATTTTTATTAATGGATATAGGTTTTACAGTCAAATAATTTTTCTCCTTTGTTGTTCTATGTTCTAGCTAAAGAGCTTTTGAAATTATCCTCCTTTCCTTCTCTCAAAACCACAGCCCTACAGGCCCCCTGCTAGGAGACACACTGAGCTCCTCCCTCTCCCTAGGCCAGGCCTGTAGGCCTCCTAAAGACTTTCGCCTTCTCAGATACACGCCCACCACCCCCCAAGAAAAGCCCCACACACATACCAGCTCCCAAGAGGCCCCAAGTCCTGCCAGGCAGCAGCAGCAGCAGCAGCAGCAGGCCCGGCCTGGCCAAGACGTTTGCTCAGACAAAGTGAGAGCAACTCCAGTACCCCCCGCCCAAATCCCCAAGGCCTGTCTCTTCCGTAAGCAGGGTCAGTCCTTACTGACCTCAGCGGGTTTGGATCCTCCAGAGCCCCCAAAATGGGCTTGTGCGCTGAAACCCCAGGTAACGAGGGGGGGGGGGTCCTGGCAGCCCTCGCAGGTGCTTTCTGTGCTCACCGCAGCGGGCGGGGGCAGACAGGGCCAGTGCTCTCGGAGAGCACAGTGGAGGATTTCTCCCTGTCCAGTGGACTGAGAAATCCTTCCCAAAGCCTGAAGGCCGCCTGGGAACGGGTTGGACGCGACCGTTTTTCACCTGCCCAGACCGACTGCGTCCAAGTCTGAATCAGGAACACGCTGCTCTTGCCGCTGACGGGCTGGGTTGCAGCTCTGACCCAGAGCACTTGCCAGGCCAGGGGTCCATCCCCAGCACGGCTCAGGGGCTGGGAAGGGGCACAGGCGACGGAGGGCTCTGCTCGAGACCCCTCCTCCACCTCGGCCTCTCCGCACCCTGGTGCCACTCGGGCTCCAGGGGCCCGGCCGTCCGCCTGCCGCTCACCCCGTGCCGCGCTCAGGCCTCGCCAGCCTCGGGCCACACGAGCTGCAGCGGCTGCGCGTTCTTGCCCTTGTCGTGCCAGCACACGTCGAAGAACGGGTACACCGGGCCGGGCAGGCGCTCGCGGAAGGCGAAGAGCAGGGCCAGCGCGTCGGCGTCGCTGGCGTCGTAGAAGGCGAGCACGCCGTCGGCGAAGCTCAGGTAGACGCCGATGCGCGAGGGCGGCCGCTCGGGGGCGCGCAGCGCGCGGGGCTCCCTGGCCTCCACGTGCGCCTCCAGCGCCTTCCCGTCGCGCAGCCCCAGCAGCCACAGGCCCTGCGACGGCGCCGCGTGCAGCCGGCCGCGCCGGGGCGCCTCCGCCGCCATCACGCCCAGCGCCCAGCGCGGCTTGTCGCCCACCTCCACCTCCCAGTAGTGCTCGCCCGCCGACAGCCGCTGCCGCGCCACCACCGCCACCGCCTTGTCGAACTGGCGCGCGTCCTCGCCGGCCGGCGGCGCCTTCTGCTCCGAGCACTGCACGCGGCGGCCCGCGGCCGACACCACCAGGCTGGGGTGCGCCGAGCTGGGGTCGAAGGTGAGCTCCTCCAGCGCTGCGGGGACGCGCGGTCAGGCCCCGGCTGCCGCCCGCCCGCCCGCCCGCCCGGCCGCCCTTCCCTGCGCGCTGCCCGCGAGGCCTGACCCGCGGCCGGCAGGACGAGCTGCGGGCCAGCCCCGGCTCTCCGCCCCAGCTGCCCTCGAATTCGGGGGGGAGGGGGTGCCTTCCCTTGGGCCGCAGGGATTGCAGGCGGGCGCCGCCGCACTGGCCTCCTCTTCACGCTTGACCAGGTGTCTGGATCTCGTTTTCTCTTGACCAACCAGGGTTTCCCCACACCCACCCGCCGCCGGCCAAAGGCAATAAGGGCTGCAGAGTCTGCCGCAGTCGGGGAGCACCCCGGGGGATCCAGCCCTCTGGAGGCAAGGCTCAGCCCCAAGCCATCCAGCCACAGGGCAGCAGAGCCAGTGTCTGACCCAGGCCACCTCCGCAACCAGGGAGAGGCAGGGGCTGGCCAAGGACGACACGGGCGTCAGAGGTTCAAATGGAGCCCCAGCCTCCTATTGGCCAACCACAGCACTTGCCCTGACAGTCACCTGTGAACCCCAAGTGCTCAGAAGTGTTCCAAGTGCAGGCTAGAGTGCGGCAAGGGGGGCCAGAGAGGAACTGCCGTGCTCAGTGACCTCCCAGGCTGACCTGGGACTCTCGCCAAACCCCTAGTGAATGCACACAAACCCAGAGCGCACCCTCTCGTACCTGGCATCAGAGCCCGGAACATCTTCCTCCACACCTGGAATTTGAAGTCGTCTGAAATGACAGGCAGCTGGATATCCTGACGGGCAGGGGGCGGTGACTCTGCCAGAATCTTCTGCAGCCTGGGGCGTGAAGGTGAAGGGAGGTGTCCTTGTTGGAGGAGGGCAACAGGATGTGCCCTCGGGACAGGAGGACACTGGCTGCGGGGAGAAGGTTCCAGGATCTCCCCCCTCACGCCTCCACTTAAACTTCTGCTGGAGTTTCCGTTTGGGCAAAGGAGAAAGTACTGAAGATGGGTGCAGGAGACAGCTGCACGACAGCACACACTTCAGAACACTTCAAACTGGGTGTGTGGCTCACACCTATAGTCTCAGCACTGGGGAGGCAGAGGCAGGAGGATTGCTGTGCGTTCAAGGCCAGCCTGCGCTACGTAATGAATTCATGGCCAGTCTGACCTACAAAGTGAGACCTTGTCTCAAAAAAAAAGCATGGTGTGGTGGTATGTACTTGTAGTACACACTTAGGAGGTTGAGGTAGCAGAACCATAGTGAATCTCTTTCTCAAAAAAAAAAATGTAGAATGTACATAACATAAAATGTATTTATTTTTGCCTTTTGATACCAGGTCTCACTATGTCGTTCAGGCTGTGCCACCACAATCTGTTCCATGATTTATTTTTTAAATAAAACCCTTCCGTTGGGCTTGACCCAAGCCCTCAGCCCTTCCAGTTTGCCACACCAGCTTCATCTCCCCCACTGGCTCTGCACTTGCCCCTCCCCTGCCCGTCCTGCAGCTCCCCAAGTTCTCACCAGTTAATGTCTCTCCTCAGTTCCAGATACCCACTCCTCCCAGCAGCCTCGCTGGCTGCCTTTCTGCCTCACAGCAGTGAGCACACGTGTGCCCACACACACACGTGCCTGGCTCACAGCACTGGCCTTACCCACGGTAGACATCAGGTCTGATTTGATCTGCGTCCACACAAAGTGCCCGGAAGCAGTGAGTGGGTGTGAACTGTGACTAGACAATAGACAGGGCAAAGGGGCACAGCCGGTAGCTCACCTGCTTGTCACCAGGCAGTATTTCTGGAGAGAGAGAGAGACAGAACGGAGGTGAGGCAAGCTGGAAGGACGCGGGACTTCTGAGAGTGGGACAGGCCACCCGGAGCGTGGGGTCAGAAGGATCAGAAAAGGTCACCCGAGCCCTGTCCCTCTGTGTTAGAAGGCAGTGCTCCCTTCTGTGCTCCTGCTAGAAGACTGTAGTGCGACAGTGTCCACTTGGACGTAGCACCTGTGCCATGCAGCGTAAGCAAGGCCCTGAGGCTCACCCCGAACACGCGGCCCAGCTCACCCTACCCTCTAAGGCCTCAGCACCCCCATCTCTCGAGCCTGAGCTGGCCAGTGTTGTCCCTGCTCACCATGAGGAACTCCGTCTGCGGTCTGTCGGCCACCTCGTCCAGCACCTTCTCCATCTGCCGCAGCTGCTCCAGGTAGGAGTTCAGGCCTGCTAGCTCCCGCCGTAAGGCAACCCCGGCCTCACCCCGAACTCGCTCTGCCTCCCGGTCCAGAGAGTCCTCCAGGGCAGCCAGGAACAGCCTCATCTTGCCCAACTGCTCCCCAACAGCCCCCCGGAACTGCCGCACTGTCTCCTGTGGGGGGGACAGGCAGAAGCCCGTGGCAAGGTGCCCTCAGCCTGAGCCCCGCCCCAGTGCCCCAGCAGCCCCTCACCTCCACCTCCGAGAGCTGGTGCTGCAGCAGGGCCACACTCTTCTCCTTGCACATACAAGCCTCCTGCAGCTGCATCTTCTGCTGCGGGAGCTGAGCCTGGGAGCGGGCGCACCAAGAGAGAGAAGCTGACCACCCAACCGCCCCCCAAACCTGTGCTTGCCCCCAAATCTCCAGCCACATCCCCGCTCCTGGCCTCACCCCTCACAAGCCGAGCACTAGTCTCCCTGACCACCCACGACCTGTGGGGACAGGCTGCTTTCTGAAGGAGCCAACTAAACACATCTGGATCCTTCCTAACGCCTGCTAGCTGTGACTCCCTGACACAGGCACGGGGAGTTCCTAACAGTCCTGCGAAGCGGCTTCTGCGGGAATGTGTGTGGTCCTGCAATCTGGCGGGTCCCTTTCCGACTCCATGGCCTCCAGCCTCAGTTTCCCCCTCTGTCCGTGCAGTGGGTGTAGCCATGCCACCTCCTCCCGAGGGGCAGACTGGGAGGGCCTGCAGCGGGTGGTTGCTGCGGAGCCACGCCTCGCAGGGTTGGCCCAGCTTCCCCTCAGGACGCCTCCTGGGCAGGTCTCCAGTCGAGGCTGGCAAGGGGCTCAACCCACACCACCACGTACTAGCCCTAAGATCCAAGCAGGGATGGGAGGACTGCCCTGGGCCGTCGGAATCTCGCGGGGGCCGCTCTCTGAGCCGACCTCGCGAGGCCCGGGGCGCGATCCTAACACCAGCGTCCGCCAGGAGGCCGAGCAGCTTCTGCCCGAGCTGATGCGTGGGCCCGGGGCGTTTGTGCTCAGGCAGCGGCGTCCGCTGGCGCCCGAGCCCTCCTGCCCTCCTTCCCCCTCATCGCCTTCCCGGGGCTTCTTCCAGGCCTCTGCGCGCCCGCCCCACTCGCGTCCGCAAACAGAGCCAGGCGGGCAGGGAGGCTGCGGCCGCCCCAGCGTGGCTGGGCCAGCGGGCTCTCCGGAGGAGGGGTCTGTCTCAGTGGCCTCGGGGGCGACTCCGGCCTGAAGACGGCGGTCTGCCGGGCTTCCGGGACGTCCCGCTCCAACCGGGACACGCCGGCCCCGCGAGGTGAGCAGCGGGCGCCCTGGCCGCACTGGTCCAGGCCGAGGCTCCAGCACCCGCTTGCAGACGGGCCCGGTGCACCACGCGCTCCTGGGCCGCTGCCCGGCGGCGGTTCCGCCTGCCTCGGACGCTGCCTGCCCGGCCCAGATCCCTCCCCGGCCCCCAGAAGCTCCCCGCGGCGCCCCGCCCGGCAGCACCTTGAGGCGCGCGTGGGCCTCGGCGGCGGGCAGCAGGCGGTGGCCGCGGTGGGAGCCGAGCGAGGCGCACACGCCGCACACGAGCACGCGGTCCTGCTCGCAGTAGATGCTCAGCGGGTCCTGGTGCTCCTCGCAGTGGCCTTGAGGCACCTGCGCCAACCCCTCCACCAGGCGCGCCAGCTGCAGGTTGGTGCTGAGCGCCTGTGGCCGCGTGGGAGCCTGGCAGCTGGGACAGGGAACCGTGCCATCCACGGCCGGCTCCCCGCCTACGCGGTCCAGGCAGGCACGGCAGAAACTGTGGCCACACTCGAGGGTCACAGGCGCGTCGAACAGCTGCAGGCAAAGCGGGCAGGACAACTCCTGGCGCAGGAGGCCGGGCGCGGCCGACATGGTGGCCTGGAGAAGGATCAGCTTTCAGGGGAGCCACCACCAGGGTCCTCACCCCTCACCTCACACGGGAAGGAACTCCCTATTTCAGCCCACGAGGAACACAGCCTCCCCTGCTCTCCTCAGAGCCCCTCAAAACGGCGCCCTTTGGGGCCTGGTCCACTCCTCCTGCTAATCCAAGCCCAGGTTCCAAGCATCTTCTCCGAGGCTCCTCTTCTGAGCCCCAGGCGTCAGCCTCTGGCCCAGGCTAGCCTCAACACCCGCCCCAACTCCTCGCCTTCTCCCTCACCTCCCCAGGGCCCCACCCGCCGGCCCACAGGACTCACACAGGTCTAGGGAGAGAGCTTAGAAGGCAGGGGACTCCCAGGAGGGCCAAGCCAGGCCTGCCCTCCGAGGTCGGGGCTGCGGGACAGGCAGCAAGCTTCCAGTAAGGGCAGCAGTGGGCAGCGTGGACTCGGGCAGCTCAGAACAGGGGGCAGGTGGGCGGAGCCGCCCCGGCTATATATAGCTCCCACCCACCTCCCATAGCACTTCTGGGAGCAGTTCTAAAAGTGAACACTGACCAGTCAGCCGTCAGGCATCTCCCGCCAGGGCCACCTGTCCTGGCCCGTCCACTGCTGCCGCTCAGAGCCAGTGGGGAGACAGAAAGGACGCTGGCAGAGTCCTCTTCCCCCCACTTCCTCCTCTACACCTGGCGTCCTCCCCCTGCCTGCGCCCGCCCCAGCTGTCACTCTCTCCTCCGAACTCCCAGCTCACCCACGTCTTGTACAGAGTCACCCCCCCTGCACGAAGCCAGCGGGGTTTCCTTCCAGAGGTCAGGGGGTGCATTTTCTCCCAAGTGCCTAACAGCCCCGGAGCCACATGGGCCCCTGAGTTACTTGAAGAATGAATGACAGACAGTCGAATAAAGGCATGAAGTGAGCCCAGAGCCCACAGCCAGAGCTCAACTCTCCCCCACCCCGCTTTGTGCATCCAGAAAATAAAGGGCATGTTTATATAGAGCTTATTCCTTAAAAAGAGAAAAAAAATTTTTGTGGTATCAGGGACTGAACTCACAACCTTGCACTTGCCAAGGCAGGTGGCTGCACCACTGTGCTAAGTCCCCAACTCTAGAAGAAAAATTTGAATTTAACTAAAGCTAATTTACTTACAGTGTAAAAACTTGGAGGTACAAATTAAAAATATCATATACAGTAAGTTATTAATGTACAATTCCAAATTTCCACAGTGCAGCATTTTAAAGTAAATGGTCTCATTTCAGCTTTTATTGTTAAGTATAACCTACATTGAAATTATGAATAAAAATTTCACAGTATATAAAACCATCGTGAATTCTGCACACAAACACAAGTTGGAAAAATCTGATTTCAAATATTTATAAATCATCATGACCTTACATGTTACAACAACTTGCTCACTTATTTTACTATAGTGATTGTCTTTAATTATACAAAAGTATTTTGATGTACATTCACCTGCTATGACAAGCGCCATGGCCTTTACCTTTAAACCAGATTCTAAACAGTGTGAAGGATCAACCAGGCATTCTTCAAGCAGAACATTTATTGGTACGGCTTAGATATATATAATGGCAGCACTCATCCCGGGGAATTTGTACCTGTGCATGACATAGCTGACTTCTTACCCCATTCCCTCCTCCTTCAGTCTCTCTTCCCTCCTTATTTACAAAAGTTTGTTTCTATTTTTCCTTCTAGTCCCTTTTTTCTTGTCCCTTCTTTCCTTTCTCCATTCCCCTCCCTAGCTCCCTTCTGATTTGAATATTTTCTTTCCATTCCCCTGTATCTATTATACATTTTAGTCCTTTTTCCACTTTTGGTTTCTCACACCAGAGAAATAATGAGGTATTTAAACACATGTGTCTGATTTTTCTCACTTAAGAGTATGGTCTCAAGGGCCAGGGAGTTAGCTCAGTGGTTCCGGCGCCTGTCTTACAAGGGCAAGGACCCGGGTTCGATTCCCCGGTAGCCACATACCATACTGGGCGTGGAGACTCATCCCAGCAGCAATCAGTACCACATACCACAGTGCCGGGCGTGGTGGCTCAGGCCTGTCATCCCAGCACTCGGGAGGCAGAGGCAGGAGGATTGTGATGTGAGTTGGAGGCTGAGCTCAGGGCCAGCCTGAACTACAAAGTGAGACCCTGTCTCAAAAAAAAACCTAAAAAAAAAGTGAGTATGGTCTCAAGGTGCACCAATCCACTTAGAAATGTCTCAAGCTCAACCTTCTGTAGGCAGAGTAAAATTCCCTTGTATAAAGGGAAAAAAAAAAACAAAACATTTTCTTTATCCATTTTTCAGTTGAGGAGCTTTGGGCTGTTTCCAAGAGTTAGCTATTAGAAACTATGCTGCTATAAACATGGGTGTACATATATCGATGTGGCCTAATGCTTTTAATTCTTTCAAAGAATGCAAAGGAAGGGAATAGCTGGGCCTAATGGAACCTCGAGGCTTAGTTCTTTGAGTGATCTCCACACTTGCCACAGTGGCCGCCCCAGTCTACACTCCCACCAACAGTAGAGAAGGGTTCCTTTCTCCCCACAGCCACAGCAGCATTTGTTATTGCTTGGCTTCATGACAGCAGCCATTCTTTCTGAAGTAAGATGAAATCTCAGCATTGTTTTAATTTGCATCTCTCAAATGACCAGTAATGTTAAACATTTTTTCCTATGTTTACTTGCTATTTCTACTTCTTTATCTGTGGAATGTCTATTCATTTCAGATGCCCATTTTTAGATTGGGTCTTTAAATTTGAGGAGGAGGGCCGGGGAGTTAGCTCAGTGGTTCCGGCGCCTGTCTTGCAAGCGCAAGGGCCCGGGTTCGATTCCCGGGTAACCACATAACAATACTGGGTGTGGAGACTCACGCCCAGCAGCAACCAGTACCACATACCACAGTGCGGGCGTGGTGGCTCACGCCTGTCATCCCAGCACTCGGGAGGCAGAGGCAGGAGGATTGCTGTGATGTGAGTTGGAGGCTGAGCTCAGGGCCAGCCTGAACCACAAAGCAAGACCCTGTCTCCAAAAACCTAAAAAAAAAAAAAAAAATTGAGAAGGATCTGATTTTATATGTATTTTTTAAGTTTTTTGGAACAGGGTCTCACTTTGCAGTTCAGACTGGTCCTGCACTCAACCTCAAACTCAACAATCCTCCTGCCTCTGCCTCTCGTGTGCTGGGATTACAGGCGTGAGGCACCACTCCCAACATTATTGTATGTGGCTACCGGGGATAGAACCCAGGACCTTGAGCTTGCAAGGCAGGAGCAAAACCACTGAGCTAAATCCCTTTCCCATAGTTTTATATATATATTTTAGATACCAGTCCTTTGTCTTAGGAACAGCCGGCAAATTTTTTCCCCTCTCTGTGATTTGTCTCTTCACTCTGTTGGTGGTTTCTCTT